>KN840537.1:0-85365 GCA_000832265.1 Phlebiopsis gigantea 11061_1 CR5-6
GCCGCCCGCGCGGATGAGCCGCAGGAGGCGGTCCTGCACCGCGCGCCCGCCCGCGGAGCGGTGCGGCGCGCAGAGCGCGAGGCCCTGCGGCAGCCCGTGGATCAGCGCGCGGTGCGCGTTCGTGTACGCCCACTCGTGTGTGAAGCGGACCGTCGCGCGGGGGTCGCCGGTCGCGTCGCCTGTGCGCGGATGAGCATGGGCAATGAGACAGACGAAAAGGGGCGCACGGAGCATCTGGTTGAATGCTGTTTTGAGGCGGTTCGCGCGCCGGGTTCGGGGGTCGACTAGTGCGCGGGCCATTTTGTGAAGTTTGCTGGTGGCACTGTGGACAGAGACGGACCGTCGTCTCCCCTCAGCGCATCTGCTCTCGACATTTTATGGGCTGGTGTGCTCACCATCATCGACAGACACTGCTGCTTCAAGGGACGTACGACATCGCCTAGACGCCACTACCGCACAGACGATGCCATGAAGTCGCTTCATGCTGCGTTCGAGCCAGAAGACCGCTCGTAGACATGTTCGTCGCCCGGCCATCCGGTTCTCGCCCACTCACCAGCACTGCCAAATCGGGAGGAAGACACGCCACGTCCGCCCATGGCGCTGGCAAGCGACCCGCTCCGCCCGGTCAGAACGCCGCCTTCCCGAGCACCGTTCGGCGAAGCGCGCCCAAGGCCGCCGCTTGCGTCGCATCACGCGAGGCTGAGCCCTCGATGCCGACGTGTACATGACGACGGGGGCGCAGTAGGGCTGCGCCCGCCGCTTTGGCGAGATGGCGCTTGGCGCGGGAGCCAAGCGGGCAACCGTGGAAGCGTCGGGCTGGGTAGCAGGTTCGCCGTCGACGGAGTGACCACGCCTCTGGCGGGTGCCGATGAGTGGTTGTGGTTCGGAGTGTGTGTACAGGTCTATCTTCGGTCTACCATCCGCCTTGCACACTGGGAGTCTCGAAGCTGTAGGTGTATTTCAGGTTTTCCCGCAATCCATTCATGTCTCACCAATAATATTCGAGGACGCTGTGCGACGATGCATGTTGTCTAAATTGAACCATTTCGAACCACGTGGCCGTCTATGCGAGTGCGCCGCCCGATGCTTGATGTCGCATACGAAAATACGATTCTCCAGCTCTTTCATTAGCATTACTGGCTCTAGACTCTGCGTACCAAAATACATCGCACAAGTACGGATGTTTGTCATGCATGTCTGGCGTCAGAAGTGTCTCCCCGAAGACTGTGGACGCGGGCTCAACGCATATTACTCGACAGACGTAATGCGGAGCCATGTTTATCGTGTCACCAAAGTAGTTAAAATAATATGGAAAGATTCAGTGCGACCTGGTCGGGCCAGCATCATGGCATCCAATGAGCACCCCCGCAGCAGGTTCAAACGTGAGACGCCTCACCGGCGCAACGATTGACTCCTAGGCTGAGAAAATCTCCAACATATCGGGCAAGGTCTCGGACAGAGCTACAGACTTGCGAATGAGCTCGACGCTGGCGCCAGACCGCGGCTTGATGGTGCACTTGAAAGGCTGCGGGAAACTGGAGCCACGCCGTCAGCACACCGCCCGAGACTCTGACGAGACAGAGAGGGGCTCACTTTATCACCCCTGGAGTTCCCTCGGGGACCAGAGGTATTTCGTGCCCGTGCTCGTCTCGCGCGGGCGTGATGTCAAAGTTTTGCAGCGTACAAGCAATCAGAACGGGTAGTAGACTCTGCGCAACGTCTCGCCCCGGACAGGCCCTACAGCATGAATTTGTCAACAGGATCAAGCCAACAAGAGAAACAGATAATTACCTGCGCCCAAATCCGAAGATAACGGACGTAGGATCCAAGGTCCCCTCCTCCAGGTGGCGTTCCGGTATGAATTGGGACGAGTTGGGATAAATGGTCTCATCGTGCGTTACGGCCCTGGCAACAGCTCGCCGGTCACTACCACGATCCTGTGTGGAGCATGATGGACTGCTTACCATACGTTCGCTAGCACGGCTGTCCCTGCAGGTATATAAAACCCACGGTACTCGTTATCCTCTGACGTACTATGCGCAACTAGCGGAAATTCGTAAACGTCCAATCATGCGGGGCGCGGGGGGATGGCGCTCACCTAGTTGCACGATATTGTGCCACCGAAACACTTCCTTCATAATCGCGACGATGTACGGTAACGAGTCCTTGTCCTCGACTTGGGGGAGGCGCTCGCTACCGACTACCTGGTCAATCACCATTTGCGCCTTCTTCTGGACCTCGGGGTACATCGCCATTGCGAGGATAAACCACGACATTGCGGCAGTAGTCTAACACACACATAAGTTTTGCAGACGGTAGAGGGGCAAATACACGCACCGTGTCGAACTGGCCCGCGAAAATGCCAAAGGCGCTGTGTTTGATGCAGTCTTCTGTGACGGGGTCCTGCAAGCTTTCTGTCTCGAGGAGCACAGAAGCGAAAGAGCCGCCGGCTGTCCCCGCTGCCTGTGGGGAGCGGTTCAGCCCCTTGGGACATCATTTATGGGAGGGAGGATGGGCGCACCACGCGAGCTTTCACCTCGGCGAACGGGTGTTCGATGGCGTACAGCACCGTGCTGCGCCACTTTGCGGCGAGCCTCTTGAATGCGGCGCCAGGGAACCAGGCGGGGATGTGCTTCACTGTCGTATCGCGCATCAGAGAGCTGCACGTCATTCAGGAGAAAGAGCTGCCTACGGAAGGGCATGAAATCCACGAGCCAGATGCCCGGGCGCGCTGTAATACAGAACACCTCCATCGCCTCCACTGCGCTATCGAGGAGCTCAGCGTCCTCCGTCACGCCTTCGTACCCGTAGGCGATCTTCAGCGAGATGCGCGCGGCCGTGCTGTCAGGCATCAGTGGCCCTGCCAACGGAAAACCAGAGGAGGAAGCGCCTACCGAGTGAAATTCTTTACAAACCCCTCCGGGTCTGCCAGCAGCCGCTCCAGGTAGAACGCACACTCCCGGTTCAGATACGGGGTGTAGCTCGTCACCGCGGGGCGCCCAAGGCCCTTCTGCAAAAGTCGCCGGCACGTCTTCAGCCGCGGCCCGTAAGGGAGGAGAGGGATGGTGTTCACGAAGCCCGACCTGTGCGCACCGGATGTTAGCTTGTAAACCCATCTCCGGGGCGCGCAAGGGCATACTCGTTGATCATCGTCAGTGGCGCCTTCGACGAGTAGACACTCGAGCGACGGTCGAGCAGCTCGTTCATGGCCTCCTTCGAGTTCAGCACGTACATCTGCCGACCTGGGACCGTGATCCTGATGGCATCGCTCCCTGCCCCGGCATTGCTTCAGCTGGTCGTCGGAGTAGGCGACGAGGACAGTGCGCGTACCGTAAATTCTGCTCCAGTCTCTGTACACCGCGACGTTGTTGTTCTTCGGCAGCTGATGCAGGTTGCCAATGAGAGGTAGGGGCGCCGGCCCTGGGGGGCGGTCGCGGCGCGCCCTGAGAAGGACAGAGAACAGGATGGCGAATATTATCGTGAAGGCTATCAACCACGCCATATTGGGGGGAGTGAAAGTAGATTCTGCAACATCTCAGGCGTGGCGCAGGTCTTTTTATATGCAGTGAAGTGCTGGGCGAGGGTTGCGCTGCAGGCTCGCCGCAACCGCCCCTGCGTAGGTTGCGCGCGTCGTGCTGTGAATATTCGGCAAACCCGCCTCAGCGTGTAGGATCATCACCTTGTGTCAATGATGGGGAAGTGCGATGAAGACGGGCGCATGGCGACTCCCTCTGGAATGGCCTGCACTATCCTCGGGGTGCATCGCTGCAGCGGCACTCGTCTTGATGCCAGATTGCAGCCTTTTCAGACAACCTATGAGGTGCCCCGCCAAGGTATCAACGCTGTCCACAGCTGATCGTCACGCACGTACGGGCTACGGCTGGGCCATCGTTGTCAGACTTATTGTCAAAGTTGGACCTCGCAGCTGTGGGGGCGACAAGTTGCATCTATCCGCGGCACCCCGGGGCCCCGGATCCCTCGAGGCCATTGGGTGACGGACGTGCTGCTGTTGCATTGCTTCGGTGTACGGGAAATCGGGCTGATCACTGTCGAACAATGGTCACGTGCGTGGTATACTATTCGTGCGAATGTGGCGCATCTGCGTGTGTTCTGGTGCACACTTCTGGCATAAATTACCCGGGGAGCAGTGGCAATAATTTGGTGCTGCGCGACAACCTGAAGATGGTGAATAGACTGAAACATTTATCTTCCTACCGTGCCAACCATGCGACTATGTATCAGCAATCTGGTGCGTCTGAAGCCGTCTTGAAGCCTCTGTGGTAGGTACCGGTTGAGCAAGCGTCCACAGACACTCACAGAGGCTTCAGACGGGGTACGGCATGTAGTAACGCCTAAATCGCTGGCTAACGCGAATGCTAAACCAGGAGTACGACGTTAGTATGTGAATTTACAGACATTGTAGTACACACCGAGATCACACGATGTGTCCAGAGCACTGCAGCTACAGCGCCCTGCAAACTCGTCCGTGGACGCACACCAGCAAGCGCCCGCGAGCCGCAAAATGGTCTGATCCAGTCCCGCCTTTCTCTCTCCTCCACAACCTCTCCACATCCGACGCTTTCATTTCGACACCTTGACAATGTCTGCTGCAGCGATAGCGACGTCGTCGAGCCTGCCGACCGTTCTGGCGTACCCGCCGTTCGGGGCGGGCGACAAGTACCGCGGCGCCGTGGTCGAGGTGCGCGCTGTCCCCGATGCCGCTGTGCTGGGCTGACACCGCGGCCGGCGGGCGGGCAGGACCTGCAGCTGCCGCCTGCGTTCGCGCTGCCGTCCGACGAGGCGATCTCGCGCGCGATCGAGCTCGCGTACGAGCGCGACTTCTCCCAACTGCCGTACGCACCTCCCCTGCCCGTCTCCCAGAGCCCCCCGCGCACACAACACGCCGCAGCGTCCTCGACGGGCACCGCCGGCCGCTCGGCTACATCGACGTCGCCGCCCTCAAGCAGAGATGGGAGGCCGGCGAGGCGAGCCCCGTGCGTCCCCCACCGCGCGCGCACACACACATACACCCCCTGACCGCCGCCCGCAGAGCGACAAGGTCGCGACGTACATGACCAAGTTCAAGCGCTCGCGCACGCAGCCGTACACGCTCATCACGCCGGCGACGCCGCTCGCGGCCCTCGAGCAGTTCCTGCAGGACAAGCTCTTCGCCCTCGGTGCGTCGCCCGCGCCCCAACCCGCCTCGTCCGCCGCTGACGCCACGCACAGTGACCGACCACGGCCGCAAGTTCGTGCTCGCGGTCGTGACGCGCCAGGACCTCGATGTGCGCCTCCCCCCCCGCTCCTGCGCGCTGCAGAGTGCTGACCCGCACCCCACGCAGAACTTTGTCACGCGACGCGGCCAGTAGTCGCCCGTTCGCTGCTACTCAGGTGTACACTAGGCTTCAACGCCACGCACCCCACACGGATCTACCCTAGACCGAATGTATCATACGTACCTCCTTCAACGCAGAGCTCACGCGATATCCCCCAAAAACAGCCTTTCCAAAACGAGCGTGCCCATGAATCCCAACCCAATAAACAAACGGGGGTATTACGAAACTAATGGTACATGTAAGATACAGCGAGCCTTACCGAGGTCGTTTAGCAGAGGTATATGTTCAATATCCGTAAGGAGCTGTCGTGGGTCGTCTGAGCGCGTCAAAACAAAAGCGAAAACAAAGGACCGTGAGAGGCGGGTTCTCTGGTATCCGCTCCGAAACGTAGGAATAGGAAAGAGATAGGGAGCGGGCGATCCGGGTAGGCTGGTAAAAGTACATGTTTCCGTGGGGGGTCCATTCCGGGCGCGCGCTATCGGCCGCACAGCGCGGGCATCGTGCGCGGCCCGGAGGGTATATGTCTGAGCGCGCAGACGAAGAGGAGCGGGCCCCAGCCGGCGAGGAGCAGCGCGACGTGCTGCGTCCCGAACGGCGCGGGCGGCCTCCGGCGGGCAAAGATGTCGACGAGCGAGGTGATGGCGGCGAGGATGAGCGTGGAGGAGAGGTAGATTTGGAAGGCGACGAGGCGGCGGGCGGGCGGCGGCGCTGCGTCTGTGGGCTCGTCCAGCCACGGCGGGACTGCGCGCGCTAGTCAGTACACGGCGCCAGGCAGCACGGGGGCGGATGCACTCACCGCCGGACGGCGACTTGCGAATTCTGGGGTAGGGCGGGAACGCGTACTGCGACGGCTCCGCGTCCAGCTCGTCCCCATATCCCAGCTCATCTTTCTCCTTGCTGATCCGGCTGTCGACGTCCCGGACCCAGCGATAGGAGCCGACGACGCCGTCCTCGACAGAGACGTAGGGCTGGTGGTACACCTCCGTGATCGAGCCGTCGTCGCCGTCGTTCGAGTCGTCTTCGTACGGCTCAAAGCTCGTCGCGAGCATCGCGGTGTGCGGCGAGGGGGAGATATTCACGACCGTCGGGCGCGACTCGGTGCGCGACGGCGAGGCAAAGATGATCGGCGAGGGCGCGTGCACCGAGCCGTCTCTGCTCCGCTCGCCCACGGGCGTGTCCCGCGCGGTGCAGAAGCTCGGGCGCTGGCTCGACGCCGCGGAGCCCGGCGCGCGGACGAACGGGAGGTGGAACTTGGAGTGGTTCACCTGCGACGGCTCGCGGCCGGGGCTGAGGGGAGGGTCCGGGATCGGACCGTGGGGAAAGAGCGTCTTGGGCAGACGGAGCGCGGAATGAGTGGGACGCGGGGATTCCGGGAGTGAGTACTGGAACGAATCGGAGGGCCGCAGGCTCGGCTTTGAGGCTCGCGTTCGTACGCGGCGGATGGGGAGCGGCGTGAGGGCATCATGCGAGTAGACGGTGTGGCCTGTCGAGGTTGCGGCGGGTCGTGTATCCTGAAGGGCGGCGAGACGCAGGGCGGTCGTGATAGAGAGGACGAGGGACGGAACGGCGAGGAGCAACGATGTGCCGGCGTAACCAAGCAGGCGAACCCTGTGACGGTCATGTTCAGCGAGATGCTTCGCTGCCGGGAGGGAATGTGAAGAACACCCACCATGTGGGGTGTGATGCGTCACAGTTCAGACCGTCTACCGGTTGTATTGCATCCAGCCGGAGCAACAGTCCAAGCTGTGCGGCCATAATTACCAAAGGAAGGACTGCGACCAGTGCTATACACGACATCCTGCCGGAAACTCTAAGACGGCACGATGAGTCCATGTGAAATGCCATGAGAGAATGCTTGACGCACCTGCGGAGGCACGCATTTGCGGGAAAGATGCCGCTGGTCGTCTTGAGAGTCACGGCAGCACAGAGGCCTGCCAGAAACGACCAGCACGCGTGCGTAGTGACCGCCTGCGCTGCAACAGGGGCACAAAGTGTGGGTACGCTGTGCGATGCGGCCGCTGCGGGAACGACAGACCTATGCAGAATCCCTCGGGCATTTGCAGCGGGCTCATCCGCCAGACGAGGCCTTGAAGCTGGGTGAGCGGCGCGTGGGAGCCTCGGGAGAAGGTATGACGCACCGAGCACGAATATCCCCTGCAGACCAGTGTCGGCCGTCCCGTACACGAGCGGGATCCACGCGTCCTGTGCGATCGTCCTCGGAAAGGCGGGCAGCGCGAGCCAGCTGCTCAGCAGCCCTACGGGAGCAAGCAGTTCAGAACGCGAGTCGCGGGGGCGGGGAGGGCTGCAGACCTGCAAGCGAAAGCGCGAACCAGACGGCCTTGAGCGCAAAGGGGACCATCGCCGGGAGAGCGAGACGAGTGCTCTGCGTCTGCCTGCGCGGGTGGCGGCAGGAGCGAAGGGAGGAGCGGGCAAATTTCGCCTGGGCTCGGGAAGGTGATGTGCGGTGATCACCTCGACCCATCACGCCTGCCTTTACGGGATGTGGATCACCGTGGGGGCTTCTGCCGGCCGCGGCCATCAGCACGTAGCCGCCTGCCGCTAAGCGATTCTGGGGTGTCTCTGCCCTCTGAGCAATGTGCTACAAATATTATTGATATTCTACCCTACGAGTCGCGCGGCCCCGCCGCTGCCCGCCCCCGGCGAGCACCACTGCAGCGACGCCGCTACGCCGACGATGTGCGCGCCGATGCCCAGCAGAAAGTCGACGTCCTGGCGTGAGAGCTGGAGCGTCGTTTCGGCCTCGTTCGCGGGGCTCATGTGGAACGTCGGGATGAACCAGAACCAGCCCATGAACACCTGCGCAGCCCAACATGTGAGCAACGGCCTGGCGACCGCGTCCGCGCTCACCTGGCCCATGTACAGCTTCACGCGCACCTCCCGGTTCGCGTCGAGCACGACGCCGTCCCCGCTGAGGCCCGACGGCCGCAGCACATACTCGACCGCCGTCCCGCCCTGGCCCAAGCCCAGTCAGCAGCGCGACCGCCGACGAGAAACCCACGGACCTCGCACGCGCTCCCGTCGGCGGCGCCCAGGCGTGCAAAACACCGCACCATCTTGCCCGCGTCCCACCGCGCGTCGCCAAACGCGCCCCTGCGCTCGCCCCCGTCCGCCGCGCGCGAGTCGCGCTCCCAGCCCTCGAGCGTGCGCACGAGCGCGTCGTCGTACCGCGCGAGCGACGCCCANCCCTGCCGCGGCCCGCGCGGTCGAGGAGCGCGTTGGCGGCCCTGAGCAGGCTCGCCTTGACGCCGGGGAGCTCGCGCATGCGGAGCACGAGCCGCGTGAGGCGCACCCGCGCCGGCGGCGCGCACACGTCGTCGTGCGCCCAGAACGCCTGCGGGCCCGTGCGGGCGAGCAGCAGCGACCAGTAGTACAGCCAGCGCCGCTGGCTCGGGATGCTCACGCCGTGCTTGGGCCGTGCGCCCGGCGAGCGCGGCCGCTTCATGCGCCCTGCGGTGTGCAGCTGCAGCACGTCGTCCAGGGCGGGTGCCCGGGGCGGGAGCTGCCGGTCTGGCACCACGGAGAGTTCGTGCGCCGCGTCGACGTCCGCCGGCATGCTGTTCATCAGCGCCTCGGCGCGCTGCGTCGCGCTCTCCTCGACGGTCGCGGCTCGCGGCGGGCGGGGCAGGTCTGCGAGGGTGAGAAGATAGGCACACGCCATGGTCCCCGAGCGGCCCTTCCCAGCTGCAGTGTGATGAGGGTCGGTGCGGCGCCGCGCACGGGCCGCGACGCACCTTTGCAGTGCAGAACGGCGACCCTCTCGGGCGCACCCTCCAGCCACGCGCCCATCTCCCGCGCAACGAGCGGCAGGATCGCCAGCGGCGGCGCGCTGCTTCGCCGTCAGCGCCACGCCGCGCACGGACTCTGCGCACTCACTGGTGGTCGGGGAAGGGGTAGCGGCTCACGCGCCCCTCGAACACCTCCGCCGGATACGCGTTCTCGTGCACAGGGCAGAAGTTGAAGACCCAGTAGCTGTGGCCGTGGCGGTGGTCGAGAAACCTTTTTGCGTCCTCGCGGCGGTTGCGGTAGAGCCCCTCGAGCCCCGCCGCCGGGTAGCCCATGACGATGATGCGGTCGGTGATGTACGCAAGGTCTGCGGTGTGGTCAGCGGTGCGCGAACAAAGCGGTCTGCGACGCACCGAGTTCAAGGTCGAGCGCGGGGTCTTTGTATCGTGCTTTGTTGCCAGAGACGAGGCGGCGGACAAAGTCTGTCATGTTGCGGGCGTGGTTGAGCGTTGGCGAACGTGAACGGGCGCCGGCCCTGCAGTGAGGTCATCAAACGCCCCACGCCACCTCATCAGCCCGGCAGACCCAGGCATGCTCGGGCGGCTGAGCAGGTTGTGCAAAGAAAAGTCCACGACCCAAATTCATATAATTGGAATCGGCATCCACTACTGACAGTATACCGAACGAGATGTGCACTAGAGCCTGTTTTTGTTGATTTATATAAATACTATAGGACGGGGAACTTGAATTCGAGACGCCCAAGGATGAGTCACTGCACATTCAAAGCTAGTGGAAGAACATAGTCCATCTATCTCTACGCCTCAAGCCTTGCCCTCGGCCATGGCGTAGAGTGCGTCCTTGTCCGCACTTTCGTCAACCAAGGCGCGCAGCAAACTGTCTTCCTTCTGCAGCAAGGCTTTTGGAGTGTCGAACTCGACGAGCCGACCCGCGTCGAGGACCATCTGCACCGCGGTCAGTGGCCATCCATGGAGCCTGGCTATGGCAACTCACAATTTTGTCGTAGTCCATGATCGTCTGCAGGCGATGGGCGACGGTGATGACCGTCACGTCGTTCTTGAGCTCCGTGCGCAGAGACGACTGGATGACGGTGTCCGTCTCGTAATCTAGACGATGTCTATGAGGAAGCTGACACAACACACTCTCAATGTGACACACCGATTGCGGACGTCGCCTCGTCGAGGATGAGCAGCTTGCTCTGGCGGACGATCGCGCGCGCGAGTGCGATGACCTGTCTCTGGCCGACGGACAGGTTCCCGCCGCCGCTCGCGATCTCGGAGTCCAGCGTGAGCCGGTTGTCGTCGGACGCGCTCTGGAGCGAGAACAGGCCCGCGGCGCGCAGCCCGTCGTTCAGGGTCGCGTCGTCGTACTGTGCGAACATGTCCAGGTTGTGGCGGAGGGTGCCGCTGAGCAGCTCGGGCTGTCTGGGGTGTCAAATATCAATCAGAGAAAGGAGTGCGCTGCACTGACCACCTGCGGGATGATGGTGATGTTCGAACGGAGTGCATCTAGATTGATCGTACTGGTGGGAAGGCCGTCGTAGAGCACACTCCCCTCCGCGTAGATGCAGCGGAGCAGGGCCAGAGTCAAGGTCGACTTTCCCGAACCGGTGCGCCCAACTATAGTGTTCCCGTCAGCATCATGCGGTCAGCCATACGAAGGCAGCCTACCGATGCCGACGCGTTCGCCTGCCTGGGCATGGAACGACACATCTTGCAGCACCTGGGGTCCATCCTGGAGCACCATTAGCCTGAGGTAAAATGGCGACGAGTCGGGGCGCCTCACCTCAGAGTAACGTGCGGAGAGTTTCTCAACACGAAGGTCGCCGCTGGCGGGCCAGTAGGCAGGAGGTACGCCGCCGCTCTTCGGCTCTGGCTCGTGGTCGATCTCGAGGTACTGCTCGATCCGCTCTAGACTGTTGCCTTTGACTGCGTGCTGTGAGGACACGAGCACGAAGGCAGGATATGCGAATGCGTACCTTCAAACTCGTTGTAGATGCGGACCCACCACAGAATCTGGTTGCTGAAGGACACTAGTAGCGGATGACGATCAGAGGGTAGGAACGGCGTCATGGACCAGACTCACCAGCCATGCTGATGATGAACCCGACGTTCGACGGGTTGTCTACCACACCACCGTATACAAGGTAGAAGGCCAGAGACGCGGTGAAGATCTGTCCGAGGGTATCCAGACGGATACCGATCCACCTACATACCAGAATGAGTTGTGTAGACCTCGGTCATAGTTCGCACAGGCTGACCGATTAACGTTGTAAAAGGATCGAGAAGCGCGCATGTAGCGATCGACGCGCGAGTGAAGCGTTTGCCTGAACGCATCCTGCGCTGAGTAGGCCCTAATGGACGCTGCATACTGGGTCAGCCAAGGTGAATGTCAACCCAGACTGAGTAGAGCTTACTAAGCCCTGCCATGGCCCCACCGAACGCGCCGAGGACAGGCGCCTTCGCAGTGGACATCTCTCGTTTGATAGATAGCTGAGAGCGGATGTAGACATTGCCCAGGAAGCCTCCAACTCCGGCTAGACAGAGAGCGGGTAGCAAGAAGATGGGGGTGAAAATCACGACCGCACCGAGCCTCACAATGAGGATAAAGGTAGAGCCGACTGCATCTCATCGTTAATATCGTGATGACGAATGTAAGACGAACGCACTTAGGAAGTTTAGATCGTTCGCGAGACCGGCGTCCACTATGAACACATGTCAGCACAACCACAGCGGAATGAAGAAACTTTAACCATACCGGCCTGAATATCCTGAGTGCAGCGTGCGATGACACGTGAGGTAGGAGTGACATCAAGCCATCTGAGAATATCGTGAGTCCCAAGATGAGTATAGATCAATCCGGCTTCACTCACCGGAAGGTGCTCCCGAGTAACGACTTGACCAGCTTCTCGTGGATGGTGCGTGAGGCACGCAAAGTCCCGAACGTGTACACCAAGGTGCAATATACCGAGCACAGGATGGCGAGCAGCACAACCACGCAGTACATTCCCAGGTAGCTAGAACGCTGTTATATTGTGACTTTCGCCGAGAGTGCAATTGGAACTTACAAGGACACTTGGACATCACCGGCGTCACGCAGGGCATACTGCCTTGCCCAGAAGCCGAGCCACCACATCTCAAGAACGGAGAAGAGCTCGGCGGCCGTAGATCCACCCAGGTACTGGAACCAGAACAGGAAGGGCCACTTGCCAGCCATGCCGTCGAAGAAGAGTTTGACTAGAATGATATTACAACAATGCACAGGGCAGTGGGGAGAAGACGTACAGGCAGCCCAGCTGACGTGGCCGACTGCGACCTCTTCCGCGACAACGAGCTTGCCTTCGCCGGCTTTGGCCGGCGCCTCGACAGAGTCGGCTGGCTCTTCGTTGGCTACGGCCTCCTCGGACTCTTCGAGATCGAGGGCCTCCTCCTCGTGCTTGAACTCCTCGCTGAGTAATTGATCCTTCTTGAGCGCATCGCTGACGCTGCCTTGGCTGATGATATGGCCGTCGCGGAGGGAGATAGCAAAGTCCGCGATAGGGCTTACTATAGCCACGTTATGCGTCTGGATGGACCGCGTCAGGCAAGAGAGAGGGGACCTGGAGTCTGTTCACGTACAACCAAGATCACTGTTCTTCCACGGATGAGGTCGCCTTTGAAGCACTTGTTGACGATCCAACGCGAGGTGTGAACGTCCTGAAGAATTGTCAGACAAGACGTCCCAAAGTGAGCGCACAAACGAACCAATGCTGCCAACACGTCGTCTAACAGAAGAATCTCGGCTGAAGAGTACACTGCGCGGGCCAGCGTGATGCGCGCCTTCTGCCCGCCACTATGTTGGAATGAAGCGATGAGTGTCGACGTAATCTAAATAATGATAGACATACCTCAATGTTATTCCCTTCTCACCGACTTCAGTGGCGTCTCCAGCATCGAAGAGTGTGAGATCGCGAGTCAGGCCGCATTGGTAGATGACTACGCGAATGAATCTGAGCGCCCAGCGGAGCGGATGACGGAGAGTAACTGACCCTTCTTGTAGCGCTCCTCATCGTAGGGCGAGCCAAAGAGGATGTTGTCCTGAGAAACGTGAGCGACCCTGCACAGTTCGCTCGTATCCGACACGCACCTTGATCGTCTCGTTCTGCACCCACGACTCCTGTGCGGCGTATGCGACACCGCCCGCGCGCGGGAGGCTCACCCACGCGCCAGCGTCGCGGGGCACGTAGTGCATTTCTCCGAGAAGCGCCATGAGCACGGACGTCTTGCCCGCACCAGTGGGGCCGATGACGAGGTTGACTGCACCACGTTTGAAGTGCACCGCGTCGGTAATCTGCAGGCGGAATGCGCGACGCGAGGGGGTGAGTGTGCCATCAGAGTCCTCGCGCGACCATGCAAAGTCGGCGCGCGCGAACCCGAGGTCGTCCGTGTGCTGCCATGAGGCGTCGACGAGCACTGACTGGGGCGCAGTCTCTGTGAAGGCGTCTAGCAGCTCGGTCTGTAGGTGGACTGTCAGTATGCGCGTCGCGACGAGAGAGCATGCACGCAGCGCACGTTTCGCAAGAATTCCGCGATACGTCCGAGAGACACATTGGCTAATACGCTCGGTCAACGGAGAGGATTCAGGCTGTGGGCTTGGACTTACCGGTAATCAGTTGAGGCACAAAGAACATGACCCGGAAGATTTGGCTTTCAATCATCTCAAATGCTGTGAAAGAAGAGAAAACAATTGCAGCTAGGCAGAAAGTGAGTACGGTACCGTTGATGATGGTCGGGCAACGTACCTGTAAGCTGTTTCTTCATGACGGTAGTCTACTCAAGGGTGTAAGCCGAAGGACGCGATTGTCGCGGTCAGGTACGCACGTAAACTCCATAAGTAACGACCATGTGAAGGAGGGGAATGATCGTGCTAGTCACGCGACAAGGTCAGCGTCATATACGCACATAGTGTGGATAACCTACTTGATGGCGCTGTTCGCCATACGAAGGACCTTGCCTTTCCAGACCCACTCGAGCTCAAGCTCACGCTTCTCCTTGACAGTTTCGGCAACGCGGGGTTCCCAGCCGAAGAGTTTGACCATACGGAGAACGCTCATCACTGGCAATGTTGGTCAGTGTAAGTTCCGGACTTGGAGAAGGAAAAAAGCTGTTCACCCTCGGTCACGCTTTGCACACGAGCGTCCGTCTGTCGGATAATACGTGAGCAGGTATTGCCAGGGAAAGGGTGCTAGCTTACGCTCTTCATCTTAATTTTCTGTACCCCACTCATCTTGGTCGCGACCCATGTGGGAACAGGAATCATGATGATCATGGTTGCAAGGCCAACGAAAGCGCTGCATAGACGTTGATTAGCAGAGAGGAGCAATAAAAGCGGATTGTCGGCTTACCTCCATCCGAGGACATCATACAGGAACCACATGGCCATAGCAGACATCAGAGGAGCGGACAGGACTGTATATAGCCCTCAGCGACAGTCAAGTAGACAGGGTACTGGCTGCGCACCGACGAAGAGGAAGTCTCGCCCGTCGGTGATATTCCCCAAGTCGCTCGTGACGAGGTTGTTCAGTTTACCCGCGAGGTTCTTGCCCTTCTTGTCATCCGCGGCAGTGGCCTCCTGTTTCTTGTCTCCGTCCTTCTTTTTGACGTCCTTTCTATTCGAAGTCGGCGCGGAAGTGGGGGCGACAGCGGTGGTGTCCGTTGTAGCTGTCGTGGTTGTTGTGTTGCGCGAATGCGCGGTCTCGCTATCGTCCTCGCCGCCCTCGGTGGATGCATTGTCGGGTGGACTGGTGCCTTCGACGGCAGGGGGCGTCAAGACACCAGAGGGCGCATCATCTTTCTTCGTAGACGTCTCAGCCTTGAGGCGGATGCGCAGCGCGTGGTCGAAGATGAGCGCCGTGAAAATAGACTCGACGCGCGCAAGCGAGCCAGTCTATGGAACGTCAATATTGAGTGGGGACACAGGCTGTGCATTCACGCACCGAGAGGAAGATATAGAACTGGAAGCAGAGAGATTGCAGGATAGGTCCACCGCCAATCCAGAGGATCCAAACCCATGGCTTGACGAAGGCGCCCTCGCCGCCTGTCTGGAGGTAGGTGAGCAGGCGGTTCGTGCCGATAGGAACGGCGATCATTCCGCAAGCCTATGAATCGGTTAATACGGCGGTAAAAAGAATAAGGGTAAAGCTTACGAAGAGCACGAGCAAGATACTCTGGTAGATGAGTGACCGCCTGAAGATCTTGGCGATGCCCCAGAAGAGGTTGCGCTTGTTCGACGCGCCGGAAAATGGGTCGAGGCTCTGGAGAGCATACATGGTTAGCAGCACGGGGTCGTGTTCCAGCGCGCAGTCTTACCGGATAGCTGAGCTTGATGAGGTTGTCCACTTCATCGTAGTCGCAGAGCGGGGGAAGTTCCTCATGTGGCAAGTGCTTGACTCGGTATGCGCGGAAGATCACGGGGTCCAACCAGACAAATGTCAGGAAAGAGGCCAGAGCCGCCGTTTGTTCCGGGTTAGGTACGACCATGGGATGCTAAATAAAATCAGCTGGACGTGAGTACCGTCGAACTATGTCTGAGTCGTGGCACACTCACCTCTGGGTCATATGGGATGTACGGGTATGGCTCGAACAGAGGCAAGACCATCCCCACAAGTGCGAGGAGTGCGATTTTGACCCAAAGAATATTGCCTTCGGCTTCGTCCTTGGGTCGGAGCGGGATGGTCATGAGTGGCCAGACATTGCGATACGCGTATACGGCCAGGGTCGCAAAGGCGACCAGCGAGAGGTGTCGAGAGTAGAGCAAGCCGCTTTTTGCGCGCGCTGCGACATTGAGGACGGCGAGGACGGATGCGTAGCCCTGACGGCAGTTTCCTCAGATTTCTTTGGAATTTACTGAGCGGCGTGCGACATACCAAGGTTGCAACAAGCGCCAGATCAAGCAGCTTTCCAGCGATGGCGGCGAAGGCCGAAAGGCCGAGGACGGCGATGACGCCACCAAGCCTGACGGCTTTGAAAAGGAAGATGGCCACGCCACCGCGCTGGGCGAAGAAGCCTGCGGCCGTCGTGGTGCCGACGTCGGAGTCTTGCTCGTTCACACCCCGCAGGGTTTTTACTAGTTTCGATGTCCATATTTTGTGTATCAGAAGCACTACCAATGACGCCGCGGCGACGTAAAAAGGAAAGATGAGTTCGTCCAGCCAGAGACTGCACGACGACGATCGTCAACGTGCGGTCATGGCCTCTACTTATTTTCAACTCGCCTCTTTCTGCGACCTGTACTCCCCACTGGCAGCATCGCGTTCAGAACGACCTGCTGCAGCCCCGCGACGCTCATGTCTGACGGGGGTTGGGGGGAAAGCACGATCTGGGGTACCCCGTATGTCCCGACTGGATTTTATAGTCGCGCTTGTTCACGAACGTTATCAAACGCCGGAGCGACTGACTCGACCTGTTGGCATGCGCCCGCGTGGTCCATCTGCACTGAAGAACCCGTTCCTGGTCACACGACGCTCTGTAATGGCCGAGTGGCGGCCAGACTGGATGATCGGGTCTTGCGCGAAATGCATCCGCTCCTTGCTATATTTCTCCACCTTTAAACGAGCCTTTTCACTGAATGTGTTTCCTTCACTGGCCTTCGCGCATAAAAACATACTGAACTCTCCTCAGGCCTTTAGACGTCGCAAGGTTCGCCACAGCACCCCCAGGCGGCTATCAGGCGTTCACGTCGTAACCGTTCATATTCTCGTTGATGACCATCGCGCTCAATCTAACGCTTTTCGGGAGCGCGCTGTGATTTCTGCGTGCAACCGTACGCGATCAGCGCATCCCACCACACGCGCCCGTATAAAAATTCTGTGGAAAGAGCTGGGCCTTGGGACCTCCTATCAAACCGACGCCCGCGCATCATGAATTGACCCGCAGAGCGTCGACACTTTGATTCCTTCATCCGCAGCGGTAGCACCGCGATTGACGAACGTCTTGACAAATGTAAAAGATCGGTTTGGCCCTTGAATCATGCCTTCAAGTCTATATGATGGCGCTACTAAACCCAGTCATAGTATCAAGTCTGTGTTCATGTTTGACGCTTTTCATGTTTGTATGCACACCGCTTTAATGCTCAAAATGTCGTTGCAATAGTAGGAAGTTGGTATGGATAAAAAATGCTTATTTCGACAGTACCACTTGTTGTGACCCATCGTCGCGTTGAACGTATACTAAACCTACCAGTCCCCGTCTCATCGTTATTTGGTTTGTGTTACATTATGTCGTTTTCTCGGATTTTATCTCATCTTCGTCACACGAGTTTTGTCCTACGCCCTCGCCATGCCATTTGATCTCTCCAAATTCGACTTGACTATACGAACTTGTTATAATGAATGGTACATTTATCTTTATACGTCTCTGTTGTGCCTTCCAACGCTACTTTCTGTTTATGTTTTCTGCACACTTCTACATTGGAAGATACGTAGTCAACAAGTCGAAGATTAGTGGGGGTGTTAGGAGTCCTGGCGCCTAAGAATCACCGCGACGTCACGCTCGGGCGCGCAAACCGTTGATGCGCACATCCGCCTCATCCATCCTCATGCAGCGAACGTACAGTCGAAAGGGCGCGCGTCGCAGTGCCCATGCTGTGATTGCCTCTCCCGAACGTGACCCAGATCCCCCGAAACCCCGCAAGAAACGCAAAATCCAGGTTGAAGTTGTAACTGAGTCGCCAGAATCATCGAGGGGGTCATTACAGGCGGCAGAGAGACCTGCCTCCGTTCTCGGTCATGGTGAGTTTTAATCGTTTACATTATACACAAAATATATTGCTTAGTATGGGCTTTGTGGCTAACTCATCGTTGATCAGCTCCTAGACAATCTGCGGGTGCTGCTGGACGGTCCCCTAAACAATCACCGTCGAGAGACATGGACACCACCTTAGGGTCCCGTGAGTCTACACTTCCCTCGCCAGCATCCTTGCCAGCCAAGAAGTCCAAGGACTCGGCCACGTTCGACTTGCCTCGACCTCTCCAACGAACGTCGTCGGCAGGTGGTGTCGCCAAACGAATGCTACGCAGGACGAAAACAGATTCCTCCATTGAGGGAGCAAGTGGCCTGCCGCAAGCGGACCCAGAGGTCGGGGGGAGTGCCCCGTTCCTTCGAAAGCTCGGTTTTAGCCGTACGGAGTCCATTATCGACCTCACAGCGGATTCGCCCTCAGGGAGCATCCGATCCTCCTCACCACAAAAGACTGGTTCCCAAGAGCTTTCCTCCTCTCCAAGCAAACTCCCTCGACCTTCTTTGGCCTCGACGAGCGTACGCACGTACGCAGGAAAGTCGCGGTCGTTTCTCGTCGCTCTTCCTATGTCGAACCTCCCGAATGGCGAGTCTGGGCCCGCCGATACCTCCAGCCAGATGCTGGACGACGCCGCCTTTGAAGCTAGCCAAGAAGAAGATATCGACACCGTGCGCGAATCATATACAGACCTACGTATACGATGGGGCGTAGACAATTCCGAGGACGATCCGTACCCTCCCACAGGCAAGGACGGCGAGACGTCGACTCTACCTCCGAACATGATGAACGACCTGAAAAGCATCAGCGAGTTACGGAGCAAGGGAGAAACTAGGCGTTTTCTAGACGAGATGGGCTATCTATTCGAGGGACTCGATCCGTTGGGAGCTATCGGAGTACGACGCGGCAGGTAAGCCTGATGCGTTCTCCGTACTATTGCTTCTAATTGTCTACAGCGCTATGGAGATAGCGACGAAGCTGTGCGACGAAGCGTTTGCCCGTAGAGCTAGGATCGGCGACTTTTTCTCTCGCGCCTGGGACGTAATGCGTGCGGCAGGAGCTGGGGACGGCGACAAGGTACGGGATTCGTAAATACGCTTCATGACCAAAACTCAACCTTACAATAGATTCTCGATACTGTTCTCATTTTCTTCGCTGCGCTCGTCTCTCGCGACGCTGTGGACTTTCTCGAACTGACGGCTAAACCTGACTTCATCGGCAAGCTGTTCCGCCTTTTGGGTACTTTCGAACAAGGAAATGATCCCCTGTGGCTCCTCTCTGCTGGAATCGGTGACGCTGAACTGAAGAAAGCGGGGATTGCGAGAAACGAGAAGCCTTTGGTTCGTGGCCCCGGTCTCCACATTGCCCCGTGCTCGCAAGCTAACCCACTACAGCTGACGTCGATGCACCGGATGATCAGGAAAGAATCTGGTTTGTTCGAACCTTCTGAGACTGTAAGCGAGTATTTGTGTCCCACTTCTGTAAACTCAATGCGATGTCAGATATCCAGCCGTCTATTAATATCGACGGCATTGTCTCGTGTACCCCCAGCGCTGTGTAATCCTTCCTGCATTCCCTCTCTCCTGACATCTCTAGATGTCGAACTAAGACACGTGCCCAAAAGAGTCTCCTCGTACGTATCCGGGCTGTCACTGTTTCCTCCACTGGGTCCAGAGACGCACTTGGACACCTTGTCCCTCTCCCATGCCGACAATGCACTTCGAATACTTGATTCATACATCCTGGGACAGTGGCAGGATCCTGATGATGACACTCAGCATGATAACTATCATTTCACCCTCAGCGAGCGGCTAGGAGAGGAACTGGTAGCTTTGTGTATCGCCGCTGATGCCCTTACCCGCAAGGAGGACCCTTCGAACTTAGGTGCGCACGCATTCACGAATAATCATGCGCTCTGCTTCTGACAACCTAGGGGACTAGCAAGGAGATGTTTAGAAACAACCCTCCGTGTTCTGATCAGCCTCACTCACGACAATAGCGAATGGTGTAACAGCATATCAAGCAACGATCTATTGCTACCCGCCGTCGTCCGCATCATTGCCATCTCGCACAGTGAGCGGGCGTCGCTTCTCAAGACCAGCGGTCTTCCAGCCGACAAAGAAGATAGCGTCGAGGGGCAAGCAGCCAGCCTACTTGACCGGTTATGCCTCGCGCTAGGCTTGTTCACAAACCTGGTACAGACAGTGGAGGAAGTCAAAAATACTGTCTCACAAATCGGTGCGCGCTCTGTTCAGACTCAGTTGCATCGTTATTGACATCAACAGTAGAGATCAGCCCTCGGTGCCTAGGAAAACGTGGATGTACAGCAGCGTGCCGGTGCCCACCGCGACAGAACGCGATCTCTTTCCTCGCTGGGATTTACGCTCAACAATGCGACTCGACCCATGACCTGGATGTCGTCGTTCGGGGACACATGGCCATTCTTCTCGGCTTGCTCATACACGACAGCCCTGGGAACCAACGGCTCATGCTCGACGCCCTGCCCGGAAACTCCAACAAACACAAGCTACGCTCGCTTATCGACAACGCCAAAGAGTTCACCTCATTCTACGCCGACTTTGCCAGACGAGTGGCGGAGAGTCAAAACCAGTCACAAGATCACGAGGACACACAGCTTGATGACGACTGTGAACAAGATGACCCCACTTTGGGCCGGGGACACCGCGGCACGAAGGGAGAGACCGTGGCGAAGGGCGTCATCACGTTCTTGGAAACGCTGCACCAGCGAACACATGACTGAGGCGATCGCGAGGCTCTGTGGTGCTCCCCGACGGCTATTCATTCCTCTTCTGCCGGCGGTGGGAAGGATCGTAGGGAAATCATCGGGTGATCGGTCGTAATGGCCGCGCGAGCAGGTGACCTGAGTTTCGATGCGAGACCGCGCTCGAGTCTTTGCCTGTATGGACGTTTTTACCTTCTCCCTCGTCACGACACCAAGGCTAATGGCCCCCGCATGTGCCTGCTAGAATGGTGCTGCCCCGCCATGCATGTGCGTCCGAGGCTTCTTTGCGGCCCGGGCGGAATGGCGGATGAAATCTGTAAAGACGGACGATGTCATGTACTGTAAGTTGCTGGTCATAGCGTAATGGATCACCTTATTCTCCTGTCTGCATCGCGAAGCACACCGCAAGCAGTTTGCCGCAGAAGTGTATATAAGTGAGGGTCGCACGAAGAAAGTCCGTCGTACTCGATTTGAAGTCGCTGCCTGCATTATGGCCCCCTTCAAGAAGTGGGTGTTTGGCGTACTCGCGTTCGGAACGCTTGCTTGTTCGGCTGCTACGACGGTCTCCATCAGTAGCACCGCAAGTCATGCTATCCCAACTACGCTATGTAAGTCTCATTCATTTTGTATTGTACCAGAGGCTAATTCCGGATAAAGTTGGTCAGATGTTCGAGGTACGGCTCCTGCTCGCCACTTGGGGGCTCTAGCTCATATTGTGACCGCGTTATAGGATATCAACGTACGCACTCTCCTCATAGTTTGCGTTAGCCTGCTGATTATTCTCTGTAGCATGTACGAAATATCGACATGAAAAGTGGCATGTAGTTACTAACAATTATGTAGAGTGGAGATGGTGGAATCTACGCCGAGTGTGAGTTCCAGCGCGGCGAATGTTATGGGCCATCCTGATCTCTTCTCTAGTATTGCAGAACCGCGCTTTCCAGCAGGTTACTCCGGGTAAATCCTTGAATTTACCGACCGTCTCCCCAAGGCTAATTTTTCTGTAGGAACCTCAGATGCGTTGACCGCATGGAGCGCACTCGGCGGAGCTAGTATCGCCGTAGTTTCCGACCCAAAGCCCGTGTCCGACTCTCTCCCGAACTCCCTCCAGTTCACTATTCCTGCCGGTACCACTAGCTCGCCTGGCTTCAGCAATTCTGGCTATTGGGGTACTCGTCCTTTCACTTCCCAGCACAGCTCACAGTTCAATCAAATATCTGATAGGTATCAAGGTTGACTCAACGTGGACGTACACTGCTTCTCTTTACTATCGATTTCCCACATCATCTAGCACGACTTCTACGCTCACCGTAGCTCTGGTCTCATCCACTGGAGCGACCCTAGCATCGGCTTCCTCGACAATCCACGGCACTGATACGACATGGAAACAGCTTCAATTCACCCTGAAACCAGCATCGACGGCATCAAATGTCGACAACACTTTTGTTGTCACCGTTAAACCTACCAGAACTTCTGCGGCCACGACGATCAACTTTGCCTTGTTCTCGCTCTTCCCGCCTACTTTCAACAACCGACCGAACGGCATAAGGCTCGATCTCGCCCAGGTGCGGTGACTGCTCACGAATTACTGAACCACACTCATCTGACCGCATCATTAACCGCAGACATTGATTGAAATGGGACCTAAATTCTTCCGCTTCCCCGGGGGTAACAATCTCGTGCGTAGCTCTTTTTGCGTGATCAATTTCAACGATACGACCAGCGCTCTCCGGTTTACAGGAGGTGAGTCAGCGATCGTGTAGTGTAGGACGAGATACTTACATCGTTGTAGGGCCAAACTACTGCTACGCGCTGGCAATGGAATGCGACCGTCGGTTCGCTGCTCAACCGGCCAGGTCGAGTTGGTGACTGGGGTTACGTTAACACTGAGTACGAGACCCGTTGATCCGTGCTCAACACTCCGCTGACAACCCTAACACAGTGGTCTGGGTATCTTCGAGTACCTTCAATTCTTCGAGGATGCTGGCATGGAACCTATTATGGCCGTCTGGTCTGGTATGTGCTTCTCAGTGCGCATTTATCCATGGTAAGTCTCATAAATTGCACGATAGGCTACTCTTTGGGCGGTGTCAGTCTGGCGGAAAACCAGCTCGCGCCGTACATTCAACAAGCGATCTCCCAGGTGCGCCGTGTACTTCCATGCGTTGGAACGTTCGCTTGACATAACGTTGTAGATCAACTTTGTGATCGGTGACCCCAGCACCACAACAGAAGGTACACCATTGCCAATCGCCCACCCACGACCCAGCTAATGTGAGGCAACGTAGGTGCCTTGCGGGCGTCGCTCGGCCATCCGGCGCCATTCACCCTCCATTATGTTGAGGTGGGAAACGAGGTAAGCTCTATATTAACTACTCATTATTTTTGCTCATATGTGTCTTCAAGGACTTCTTCGCAGGAAACACGTACGTGACATTGATGATGGCTCGTATCAATGTGTCTTGATTGGTTTTAGCTACCCATACCGCTGGCGAGACTTCGTTGGGAACTTAACTCAAGCATTCCCCCAGCTCAGTACGTACTACAATTATATGACCTCTTCTATGTGAGCATTAATGAGAGCGCGTCAGCCTTCATTGCCACTTCGGACGCCTTCGACCCAGTCATCTCGCCCAACCCGCAAGCGTATGACGTACATGTCTACCAGACCCCCAGTACGTCCTGGCTTTAGAATATTGATGTTCGTATCATTCTAACCTTCCTTCAGGCTGGTTTGCCCAGAACTCTTTCTACTACGATGGCTTTAAGGTATATTATTCCTTCAATTCGCAGTGGCCTACACTGACCCTCGCGTTACAGCGAAACGGAACTAAGTACTTCGAGGTAAGCTTGCATAGAAAATTACGCGCTCATGTGCCGATATGGTCTGTTACAGGGTGAGTATGCCGGAATTTCCACCAACGCTGGCGACCTATTTGGCACCCCTGCGGACGGCAGGTTGCTGTGGCCCACTATGCAAAGTGTGTCCTCTCTGTGCTGATGTGGCGATAATCCTCTGAAGCTGTCTTACAGGCTCTACCGGAGAGGCTGCATTCATGACTGGCCTCGAGCGCAATAGTGACATCGTCTTTGCGGCATCGTATGCGCCTCTTCTCCAGCACGTAAACAGCACTCAATGGGTACGTCTTTTATTGCGAGAGGCTCAAAATGGTACTGATTTCCTGTAGACACCCAACCTGATCGCATTCACGTATGGCCAATTGTCGGCATGTTTGAGCCTTCGCAAGTACTGACCTGTATGACTATAGTCCCGGCGAAGTAGTCCGCTCTACTAGTTTCTACGTCCAGAAGGTAATTCACATTCTCAGAGTCTGCGAGACTGCGCTCACTACTTTTACAGCTATTCGCCACGAACCGAGGCGATCAATACCTCCCGAGCACCCTGCCTAACCCGACTGGCACTCTATTCTGGAGTGTATCCCGCCTGTCGACCACGCAGGAAGTCATCATCAAGGTTCATGTTCCTCTGTGCTCAGGCGACAAAATACTCACTGTATTTTACAGGTCTCAAACACCATCAGCACCAGTGCTCCGCTGGTGTTCCAGCTGCCCTTTACCAATGTGGCGACAAGTGGCACTCTGCAGGTACTGACAGGCGCCGAAACCGCTGCTAACACCCCCGAGGCCCCCAATGCCGTCGTGCCAACTACCAGCACCATTGCTACCGGCAAAACACTCAACTTTACCGCAGCACCATTCAGCGTCAGCGTAATCAGGGTGAAGGCGTCGTAGATATTCCCCGAAATGGTATGGATTAGTGTGAAATAGGGTGCCGTGTACGATGTACTTTTGCTAGGTTCCGCCCAGGGGCGGATCAAAGAGCAACTCTCAACTACCACACCGTATGCGCTTCATCAACCCCGTCGTCGTCTTCTTCAGGAAGCTCATCAGAGGCTTGCTTGATAGCCGGGAGATATGCTCTCAATTTCGCCATATCGCCGATCCGTATTCTGCATAGATCGAAGGCCAATGCTACGACAGCGTCATTGTCACTTGAGGTAGTGTGATTTGGTACTTTAGGATATCTCGCCGAGAAATGAGTGAGCAAGATGTTCTCGGCCCTCATTCTACAAGGTAATGTCAGACACCTGAGTCATGAGAGATTGCAAGACAGCACCTTTGTCCGACGTTTAGAGCTTGCCCCATCGTGCTATGCGCTTTTTTTACCGCAAGTTCGATGTCCTGGTCCTCCATCGTGGCTTCATGGATAAGCAAAGTAGAGTCCATACCCTCATCCACCAACATGTCCGCCGGCATAGTGTCGGCTGAAAAACTGGGTACGTTGTTAACGCGCGCAGGTGATTTAACTCAACGCAATGTCAACGTACGTGATACTCCAGCCATCGGTATGCTGAAGGACCGCGCCGAAACATCGGGTTCGATGTCTTACGGGGACCGCGATTAAATCGTGGAGGCCTAGCGAGCGACACATGTTCTCGTGCGAGGACAGCGACCTGGACATGGTGAGTGGTTGGGATGCTGAGTGGACGCCACACGTACGTCGTATAATCTAGCCACGGTTCTGCAGATGGTCTATACCCACCCCGGCGCGAGGTGATGGCATCGGACTGAATCGTAATTACCCCTGTGCCATCCTCGTTGTCAATACCCAAGTCCTCGATCTGCTGGTATTCCCGAAGATAAAGTATTATCCGACGTGTGCCGATCACATACAGGGGTTCCGTCGGTGGAGGATTCAGCTGATGAAGAGTTAGTCAGAGATGATGGGGATGCATATTATGGTACGGACCTTCTTTCGCATCGCCAGAAGCTTCGCAACTCCAATATGGTGATCACCATGTACATGGCTCAGGAAGATACATCTGATGTCTCTGAGGACCTCCCAAACGCCGACCGAGTAGTCTGCATCGTCGCCGAACAAGCGAGTCAACTGGCCCCATGTACCCTCGCCAGCGTCCAGCAGTAGGCTGCCTTTCCCAGGAATTTGGATGAGGGTTGACGAGACTTCGGAAACATACTGCGTTAGAAGGGAAGGGTAAGAGAGTGCTCCAGGACGGACCGTTTCGGTACCTTGTGGGCAATGAGCTCCCCGTGCCGAGCGGGGTGACTACGATATCATCTCCAAGCTTCGGTGTACGACTTGCCATCACCGCTTGAGCTTTCTCTTGAGCCTGTTCATACCTCTCCTTCGTCTCAGCGATGAGTACCACAGGCTTCTGAACAGCAGGTGTGAAACGATCAACCCCTTTAAAAATGCGGTCCTGCTCAGGTGGTGCAGACGGTCGTAGGGAAGAGAGTAGATTGACGGTCATAGGGATGACGTTCTTGGGCAGCCCAGGAACGTCTTTCGATAGCATGAGCTACCACATTTACCCTCTAGTTCATATTGCAGACTCACCGGACAGTGGTTTGATTGGCACCAGGTTATGTCGGGGTATTGGAAACATCTCCGGGTCCAGCTGATTTAGGCGAAGTTGGTGAAAGCCGCTGCTGGCAAAGGTCACAAGATCAGGAATGTGTTCACGGGACGCTACAACGTGCTAAGGTCGAACTACGATCAATACGAACGTCCACAAGAACAGTGAAAGTATAGCTTACGTTCACATCCGGATGGAATTTAGCGAGTAGAGCCTTGTAGCGAGTATCTTCCAATACGGCTTGTCCACAGAGATGATATATGGAATGGACGGTATACTCATTGGCGTGTTCGGCAGCCAGAAATTGCTTGTAGAAGGTTGATTCTTCGAACGCCGACGCCAGAGAGGGAATATGTGCCTGCGTAGGCACGTCGAAAACCATGATCACCTAAAGGAATGCTACATCAATATATCCTCGTGTGTCATGACGAGCTCATGGATACCTTGGGGATCTCAGAAGGTCCCACCAACTCCTCAGGACGAACGGTGCGCTCTATTACACCAAGCTCCGGGTCGTTGACCGTGTAGACTACGGTTTGGCCCCTAGCTAGATTCGCCCGTAATGGTCCACGAGGAATACCCATTTCTGCGGCCTTCTTTGCGTCGAATTTACCTCTCTGCTTCGGACCAATACAGACGTAGCAGAGAGTGCTCTTCTCTTGACCTGGAATATGGCGAAATGTAGGTAGTTGTGTCTGTTTATGGGGAAAACTATGTGTCCGTGGCTGCTCAGAATCGGGAGGAAGAGAATCGGTTTCGGCAGAGTTAGATGTACTAGACTTGGGGGGCTTTGCGATTATTTTGCCTTTTTTGACGGCCGAAACTTGTTTCGGAGGACTGAACATTGTGTAAATGTTCATTTCCCTCCAGCGCTGAGCATCTTCCCCAAGGAGACTACGAGGATCAAACTCGTCCGAATATATACGCGATTCCAGCGGCCGGTTATCTGAATTAGAGGTGACCTTGACCGCATTCCGCTTCGAAGCCGTATCCGGTGAGGGCGACCGCTTCCTCTTGTTGTTGTCATTTACCAGGGTTTCAGCAGTGTCGGAGCAGGTGGGTAGTTGTGGTACCAGCGGTATTCCGTAGAGCGTTATGTTCTCGTCCTTGTAAACTGGCTGTGGCTCTGCCGCTGCGAGCAGATTGGACAAGTCGACCTCCACAGGGCTGACCTCGAGCTGTTCTCTGACATTCCGGTCGGATTGAGATTACTACAGTGATGTGAGATGCATGCTCACCTCCAGACGTATGCACGCATCTGCGCAAGGAAGTGCAGCATGCCGGTAGGACCTGTGAGGGTCAACTTGGCGATACTTGAGTCCGCAAGACTCATCAGTAGCCCTGATGTGATTTTTTTCTGTTAGGATGGAGTCCATATAAAGCTGGTCATTGTACGCACCTGGTAAACCACTTCCCCGCTGTGTACCGACAGACGTTAGGAAGATACACCGTGACTTCCTCCAGTTGCGTTTGCTTTCAAGCCATGCACGCGTGGTATTCTCGCCAGCATTGAATATGTATTTCGCCGAGTCAAATGTCACGACGATTGAAGGCTCGGTGTCCGAGGACGCTGTGGTGACTACGGCCGCGGACCAGTCCATCGTTGGAATATCGTGATGTACGGGAACGGAGGTGGCGAATGGGCCTCGTTGATGCGAGATTAAATATTTACAAGGTCGAAGGCTACGTCCACATAGTATTCCGGCCAGCTTGAAGACGAAGAGAAGGTGAGCCCAAGACTTTTCGGTACTAGTAAACGCAAGGAAATTCCTGGGAAATTCGAGTCTGAAGTGCTGGCGCTTGTCTCTCCTTGCCACGTGTCGAACGAGGCGACGGTCAAGAGAGAGAGGCGGGAGTCGCTTCTGTTTCACACAGACTCTTTCTCTTTTCCCCTCTCATCTAGCCCACCATGTTCAGGACACTCACCCTCGTCTCTCTTTTAAACCTCGTCCTTCCCACCTTCTCGTCTCCGTGCGCCGTTTTCGACGCCAGTTTCAACCTCTACGTGCTTGGTTTAGGTGGGAAAGATTGGAACGCGGGCACTCAAGAATCGTGGACCAGTGGTAGGTCGATCTACATGTATTTTGCGCATTATTAGCTCAGCTGTTGACGTAGGTACTGCCGCCGATGCCACCGTCAGCGGTCGCCCGTAAGTATCGAGGCACAACTCAGTGTTGCCAAGGCTGATCGCCCTTTAGTCCATTCGACGGAACAAACACCACCTGCTATCTGGCCCAATTTTACAATGCAATCTATGTCATGAACGGTGACGCTTCCAAACCTTCGGACGTCCACATCTTCAACGTAGGCTCCAAGTCGTGGTCCACCCAGTCTGTGACTACTGGAACTTTCGATCCTTCTTCCTTTAACGCCATTCTCGACCACGACACGAACGTCTTCTATGCGTTGTCTAAGGGAGAGCTTTTCTTCCTCGACATGGGGTCGCTGATTACTGCAAACTCGAGTGCTGTATCCTGGGTGGACGTCGAGAAGTCACCTTTCGGTGATAGCTACGATCCTGTTATGGCACTTGCCCAAAATCATGTCCATTTCCTGGATGTTCCCGGCACCCCAGCTGGCGACGCTAATATATTTGTCATACACTGTAAGTGATGCACCCGCTCGCTCGCCATCTAACGCGCCTCTAATGACCGTTTTAGTCTCGTTCTTCCAGCCAGACCCACAGTCCTACCCTGTTTCAGGCGGCAGCACCTTCCCCGCTACCCATGGTCAGACTGCCTCGTTCTTCCAGACCAGCGGTGTCCAGCAAGAATTCGCCTTCATTCCCGATGATGGCTCGGCAACATATGTCATCAATGTCGAGACAAACACCACCCAGGCTCTTGCCGGTCCTAGCACCAAGGACGCAGGTGCGACGTACGCTGCTAGCATCACCGCCCTTGTCCAACTCGACAGCGCGGGTGCTGTGAGCTTCCTTCCCTACACCGAGGGCGACGCTTCCACGAACTCCCAGGCCAAGTGGTCGTCGGTTGCGAATGTCGCCGCGGCTGTCCCCGCCGGCAGCACGTCGTCCTCTTCTTCCGCGTCCGCCTCTGGTAGCAAGGGCGCCACTAGCACTCACGGCGCCTCTGCCACCGGCTCCGGTGCTTCCAGCTCTGGATCTGCGTCGCCCACCGGCGGAGCAAGCTCTGGCAGCAACTCGTTGGCTGTCAACATCTTCAGCCTTGGTTTGGTTGCAGTTGGATCAGTAGGCTTCATTGCTTCCCTCATTTGAAGAGCGTATATTTTCGTCAGAGCTGGGCCTCCTTATCACACGGACGTTGGACATTGTCGACCTCGCTGCATCTCATTTCACGTTCTTCCATCCGGGAAAGTACTGTTCGCTGGACATATTTGCCCTATCCCTTAATGCTATCTCCATTACTCTATGCTCTTGAACTATACATAATCTCTACCGGCCCGTGTAAGAAACCCTTGGGGAAACCAGACGCAAGGTGCGGTGCATGTTCGGTAGTGCGCAGTGTTGAAGTCTTACCTGCAGACGGCTGCGAGTAAGTTCAGAATATAACACGAGATGTTCGAATGGCTCATTCAGGAGACATGGCCAAAGTTGACTTGTTGTGTTCTATTCGCGTCGACGCGTCGTTCCCGCATGGAGGGCGTATGCACCGTGCTAACGGTGCGTGGGCGACTGTCTGCTTCTGTCCGCCCGGTGGCTTGTCCGAGTCGCTAAACTGTTGATATTTCAGCGGGCATGCAGGCGTGAGCCCGGCGACATGCAAACCTGCGCATTACTGACGCGTCTATGGGAGTTAGGTACCGCAGACCCTGACGTCCACGCTCGCCTCAAGCTGTGGGTCGGCATGCCGTGAGGCATCCAGTAGCACTGCCAAAGACCGTTATCCCTCTGATGCACAGTCGCTCCACAATGCCTAACTATCGGACGGTAGTATGTCTCGGAGTCTCGGACGACCTCCTAGTACATATCTGTGTTGTGCTCATGCTGTCTTGGTCGCATATTGGACCAGGGCTGCACGACGCTCGCACTACATCCGTCGGTGCCCGCGGCGAAATCTATGAGTCTCAGGTTTTGCAATTGCAACGCAGCCTCGCGATGCATCTGACGGCATTCGGGGGTGCTCGACGCGGCGAGGGGTGAGGGCGATGACCGAAGCCCGAGCGCACCCGTCCCGCAGCCACGCAAAGGCCCCTCAACCCTCGTGGGATTAACCTGCACAGAGACGGGACGCTGTCTGTTGAAAGACTTGCATGCGTGCTTGCGCGCCGCGACGGAGATAGAGCTCAATTAGTGCCCGTAAGATGCGGTCTGAGGTTGGGATTTGCAGAAGCGGGCTTACAGCGTGATGATCAGTGAGGCTCGCAGACGGGTGAAGTAATGGCGGGACGGGCAACCTGATGTGTTTGTGCGGAACACGGACCGTAAATAGGACAGGCATATAATACACAATGTGCACAATGTGTGTCCAATGTATCCTCAGCGAATGATACAACCGTAGGGCGAGACGTGGTGAGGTCTAAAACCAAGGAGAATTATCCAGGAGAGAAAAGCACAGATTACAGACGGATTTAGTGTAAGCGTTTCCCCGCAAAGGGGATCGTGATTTTCGTGACAGGTCGTGAATGGTCGTCAGAGGTCGTAAGGGTCGTTTCGAAAAGCAGTGCGAAAGCAAATGGAAGCGAGTAGCAAAAGCATATGGGACCTTGAGTGGCATCCGGTGTGATGATCAGTTGGAGGCGGTCCGATGGTTGTTGGATTGTAAAAACTCACAACAGGATAGCGAAGAAGGTCACTCTAGAGGCGACGATCCGCTGGCGGTCTCACAGAACGTCACGATTGGTAGCTTTTGACGCTTTCGCTTTGACCGCGAGGCCGACCCTCGAAGGAGGATCCACCGGCGGAACGCCTGGACGGGAGCGCAGAATCATCTTGTGTATGCGTAGGTGAGAAGAAATTGTCTTCTCCTTCAAAGGGCGATGATTCCGCATTTATCTGGCAGAATGAGTAGCTGCGGAGTGCACGTTTGGGACGTACTCACCCAGCGGCCGAGCACCTCTGCAACCGCGCTTGCCTCTTCAGCACTCATTTCCACGTCTGTTCCCTTTTCTGCGTGCAGCTTCAGCAGCTCGCTCAGCTTCCGTGTGCGCACGTCCCCTCGTGGACCAGGTGCACTACTCTCTGTTTCCTTCGAGCTATCGCCAGGATATGGTTCACGCAGTGAGCGGTCCCAGTCTTCGGCTTGGGATTCCGAGGACGAGAGAGAGATGGGGCCGGTTTCGCTCGACATGGTGTGGATCGCGAACAAGAAAGATACAATGGCGGCGATCGTCGTCAAGCGGTGGGAGAGCACAGGCACAAAGAAGGGGAGAAGAAATAAAAAGGGGCTGCAGAGGAGTGGGGCGAGGGATGGTGAGCAGCGAGTACCTCAACCAAGCGAACCATCCCTGCCGCTGGGCGTTCCCTGCCACGTGGCGACGCTCATTGTGAGAATTGATGGCGCACGTCCCATTATAGTAAAGTCGTAAATCGTCCGACGGCCTCCTCCTCGACCGAGGACTCATCTTGTGCGGATTCACGCGGATTCACAGCGAGCGTAGCACCACCGCACGGCTCCCTCTTCTCCCCAGGCTCAATTTGTCTTGCAGTTTCCAGGGCTGCTCAACTCTGGGTCTTTGAGCTAAAGGCATCTACACGTGTCTGCTGAGCCCTGTCAGCACTGGCACCGCAAGATAGTCACGTATAGCGTCCGTTCCCAATGTTTCTTCTGATGAAGGTGAGCTAGTGCACTGCTGCGAATAAAGATTCTGGCCGCCCATGAGACGCAGGGTCCTGTCGCCCAATCCCCGACAGGGCATGGACTTGCGAACCGCCAGCCGCCGGCATCGTACAAGGCATGCCTGGCCCGATCCACGAGAAGCAGCTCCTTGCGGTGTGAAGTTTGATGCGCCGTCGAAGGTAGAACGCCCTCACTACGGTGGGCTCTCCCGATCTTGTTCGTCAATCAGGTAATTCCGCCAAGGAGTTCCGCACAGAGGGCACTACCAATTCACATCCAGACATGCGTGGAGATTCCATTGCCCTGCGAAAGCGCACGGTAGCAGGTCGGCCAGGGATTCTCCCCGGTGGCCGATGCCAGCTGCGAGCACCTACTATCAGCGTGCGCCGCACAAGCATATGCGATCCATGGTAGGGTGGCCCAACGTTCCAACGTGGTCCAACTCAGCCGACCCTGGTGCGTCCCACGACCTACCCAATAGCTAAAACCTTTCACTGAGCATACACTGACGCGAGTCTCATTTCGCTTGCTCGCAGATCCAGAGATGCTCCCCTCGATATTGACTCAAAGGGGAAGGAGATTCTTCTCCGGCGGTCCGTCGCAGATGCTCTCCACTGCCTTTCTGGTTCTCGGTCTGCGGTCAGCTTGGATCCACAGCACGTGCTACTGTTTGCCTATTTCCCCTGTATCTCATTTTATCTGCGGCCGCGTTGCAACGTCAAGCTACTTCTCCCGCGATACTATGCCACAGCAGTGACGTGAATCTGGCCGACCCTATATGCCTGTTTCACCTCGGATTCAATATGTCTTCATTGCGATATTTAGTCAGCTGTCATCTCAAGAGAAATACGCAGAAATGTGACTGGAGACCACCCGGTTTTCCCGTTAAAGCACACTCGCATAGCGTATAAATACTCAAGCAATGCTCCCTACGTTTAGCCCACCCGCACTCCCAGTCCCACTTATCAATCCTCAGCACACCACGCCTGATCCCCCAGCTACTATGTTCTCCAACTCTCCCGAGTACGAAGCTAGGTCGGTACCTTCCACTGTCTTTGTGGAACCTGCCCACTCACCGTCGTCATTGCTTTCGCAGGCTGAGGCGTCCGTTCGTGCCTCCAAGGGTGACCCTGAAGGAAATCCACGACGCGGTCCCCGGGGAGCTTCGCCGCAAAGATCCATTACGTTCCGCAGCGTACATTGCCCGAGCCGTTTCTCTTGCCGTGACGTTATTTACACTCGCGTTTAACATCACGAACTTGTCGACGACAGGGTTCTTTGGTCTCGTCCCGGTCCATTCTGCTTGGCAGGTCAGACTCTTGCAATGCGCCTTGTGGACATTCTATTGGCTGTGGCAAGGTTTTGTTTTCAGCAGCTTCTTTTGCTTGGGTAAGTATTTCTCCGCCATGTGTACATATTGAGTCTCACGAGAGCTTGTTTGTTTTCTATAGCTCACGAAGTATGATTGACTCCTTCTTGTTCTCCTCCGGCTATTGATAGGCCTTTCAGCTTGGTCATGGTTCACTGTTCGTCTCGTGGTACGCCAACAACATCCCTGGGTTTATCCTTGACACCGTGCGCAATCTTGGCTTCCACATGTATGACAAGTCTGACACTCCCAAAGTTCATTCTGCTCCCGTACTTTTCTTGGAAAGCTACACATCACTCTCATCATGTAAGCTGCGCAAAGACCGCCTTCCGAGCATCATCGGCCTTACGTGTCCGTGCTACAGAAATCCGTCGGCTCCATCGAGCGCGAAGAAAATTACGTTCCCCATCTGCGTAGCCACTACAAGCTCCCGCCGCCCGAGCGAGCGACCAGGGCCGACTATGCCGAGATGTTCGAAGAGACGCCTGCCATGACGCTGTTCAGAATGGCAGTTATGCAGACATTGTGAGTGCTATCACCTATATCCATGGTCTTCTTCGTGCTCATATTGCGGCAGCGGGTGGTGGTGTTATCTTACGTGAGTGACTACTTTTTGATATACCCGACCTTCTGTTCAAGGGTAGTCGCATAGGACGAACGCGATGGGCTCGAAGTACTATCCGGAAGGCACTAATCATTTCTCACCGTCGTCTCCACTGTTCAGCGACAGGCAGAGTACGTCCAATCCCACTGGTACACTGGTACAATACACTTTGCTGACGTGCTGAGTCAGGGAAGGGAATTATCATCTCCGACATTGGCATCGTGGTTATGATTACTCTGCTTCTCTTCTCCGGCTATAGCTTCGGGTGGAAATTCCTCTTCATGGCGTACGTTATCCCGTACATGGTGAGTTTTTTTACAAGGCCAGTTTTACTGCCCAAGACTGACCGCATACCCTCCTAGCTATGCAACCATTGGTATGTATACCACTTCTCAGGCTTGTCGTTTATCCGACGAACTCTGATCACTTTGAATTCTGTCGCCTTTGACCCTGCAGGATAGGTACGTGGCATGCCCCCTCACACTTGGCTTCGTTGATCTGATTGGCTCATAGTCATGTGCACCTTCTTGCACCATTCAGACCCTTCCATCCCACACTACCGCAAGGCAGAATGGACATTCGTTCGGGGCGTTCTAGCCACGGTTGACCGACCGCTGCTGGGCTGGGTCGGGCGATTCTTCTTCCACAGCGTAAGTTGTGTCCCTGGAATGTTCAACGAACATTCGCTCACATGGCCATAGGTCTCTCACGACCACATCGCGCATCACTTTTTTCCCTCTGTGCCGTTCTGTAAGCAAATTATGTATCCTAATCTGCTGCTACTGAGACCGGAGGTCAGATAACCAGCCTAAAATTACTGCTGCTATTCGGGGCGCGCTGAAAAGCGAATACAATTATGATTCGACTGTGAGTCGAGTAGTCTCGGTTTATTATTCATTATTGAAATTTCTCCAGAACTCTTTCTATGCACTCTACCGTTCATTCACTGAGTGTGTTTTTGTGGACGAAGACGGGGATATCGTATTTTACAAAAATGCGCGCGGCGAAACCGCCAGGCATGTAGACGAGAAGGCGCTAGCTGCACTAACCATTCGACCGACGTAGTTGCTATCAAACAAAATTTCCTGATAGTGTCTCTCTTTTGGCTGTAACTAGATCTAAATTACTTCCTACTCATTGTTTCTTGTCATTCGCCCAATGCAGCATTACGTAAGCACTGCAACCTGCGTGTTTGCCCCTGTTTGACGCGCCTCAATTGGACTCGTTTCTGCAAATTCTCAGTCGCTTCGTGAGGTGAAATGAGCTTGCTCCGAGCGCTCACACGCCCTAGATACCTTCCAGTGTTTAACCCGACATCGCATCCACAGGTGACCTATCTCAGGGCGATCAGTACGCTGCGGGAATAGCAGGCTCTGCCTGGAAAACAGGATGTCTTTCGCCAGCCTTCGTGCGGCTCGCCAGTCAAAGGAGTCAAAATCTTTTGTGGACGGTGCCCGTCCGATCAGAGGTAGTACAGTTTTAACAAATTCGCAAAATGAAACTGCCCAGCCTGATCCGGATAAGGAGCCTATGACCCCCGAGGTCGTGGCAGACCAGCCGTCTGGACTGCCCGCCTGGCTAGACGTCCGTAGGTCCACGGCTCGCGGAAAAGGGCTCTACGCAAAAGAGACCCTCACGCCAGGTGAGAGAAACCCGGGGTAGATGGTGAAATCGCTTTGCTGAATCCATTGCTCAGGCTCAATCGTCCTCTCTTTGCGGCCTAGGGTGTCCGTACTTTCCACGCCCAATTTAGAGTTTTACTGCTCATACTGCGCTGGACCCGCATTGGATACATCATTGAGACGCTGTACAGGTTGTCGTATAGTGAGATATTGCGATTCAGTGCGTATGTGGCGTCATTAAAGTCACCTCATGTCTAATGTACGCGGACAGAGCTGTCAAAACAGCGATTGGTATATACATAAAAGTGAATGTCAAGCCCTCCAGCGATGGGCGTCATCCGCACCCTCCGCAGATGTTGGAGTTCCTAGCGACGCGGTGCGGTGTCTTGGGCGCACGCTCTGGACCATGCAGAAAAAGGGACTTGACAGCTACGTGGTGAGAGGTCCGACGTGTCGTACGTCAACATGCGGCTGATCGTGTGCTGTCCGCAGACTAAAGAACTGAGCTTACTACAGTCTCGTAAGAGCCGTGTCTACAATATCTCCATTTATGCAGCTCATCATGAATTCGTTCATAGACCGAGGATCATTGCCACCTTCATCTCACGGGTCTCACACACTCCTCGCTCACTCCATAGTCCGCTACATCGGAGCAACGTCACCGTCAGAACTTGCTCCTTACGGATTGGTGTCAGCGGGCGACCTCGTTGACCTCATCTCTCGCGTACGTACTAGCAATCCGTACATAGGTCGCGATGATTAAGCTAATTTGACCTGCAGTTTACAACGAACACGTTCACTCTCACGTCATGCTCTCTCACTCCTATTGGTATTTGTACTTCCCCACCACTCGCATTGGTCAATCACTCGTGCGATCCCAATTCAGTCGTTGTCTTTCCCCGACCCTCGAAGTCGACAGCTCCTGAGCCGGTCATGCAACTAGTCTCACTGCGACCAATTAATGTTGACGAGGAAGTACGCGCTTCCATAGCTCGAGCAACGACATGTGCTGAATCCGTTTTAAGATTTTGATAGCATATATTGATACCACGCTTCCGAGGGAATTGCGACGGGCCACCCTGGAAGAGAGCTACAACTTTGTCTGCAAGTGCACACTATGCGATGGGGACATCTCGGACCCTCGGGTGTCAATGCGCTGTCCGAAGGCATGCGGGGGAACATGTCCGCTGCCCACAGAAGGTAGGGTCTTGTGCTCCCATTCGTGACACAATTCTGATTGTGCTTCAATTATCAGAGGAGAATCTAACACGATGCGTCAAGTGTAGGGCCGTCGTCTCCTCCGTCGATTCCGTTTTGGATGCCGTTCGTGTTGGGCAGGAGGCTTTATCCAAAGCCACTGCCTTACAGTTTAGAGGTATCGTACACCAGTACCATTGGTGGTATATTCTCATTATATAAACAGATCCCGTCAAGGCCAGCCAGCTGACTACGAATATGATACCGATCCTCAGCTCCGCCGGATTGACCCCTTCTTGCCATCCCTTGCTCGCCATGACGCGTTTGCATAAAGAGCTTCTAATTACTTCGCTCGGGACATCTTTCTCCCAAGACATACTGGACGACACAATCCGTGCGGCAGTCAAATACAACATAGGGTTAAGCAACGTTCTCACATACGGACATCCTGTCCGCTCAGTGGCATTGGCGGAGGCTGGCAAACTCCTCGCTGTAGACGAGCCATCTCCTCCTAACGCCGTAAACGTTGCTGAGGCTTTCCCTCCTCATGGGCCTCCCCGGCTGAGGCTCGCGCATGAAATGCTTGTTCAAGCTCGCAGTGAGCTCGCTATTGGCTTTGGTAGAGCGAATGAGGGCGGTCAACTCGGGCTGGAGCTCCGAGAAATAATCGTTCGCACTGAGAAAGAGTTGGGAGTATGGGATTCTGGCGTTCGTAATGTTGTAGAAGATGCTAAATCGGCGAAGGCTACGCAGCGGCGACTCGGAACGACATAGATAAACATGCAGCATTCTACCCACTCGCACCGGCGGCGATCCCTCCGCATACCTTCTATCTCGACAAGGCTAGTTCTTCAGAGAAATCCGCTTCCGTTCTTCTTCCCTGTTACCAGCGTCGTCATCCGACGCGGAAGAGATCGTACGTGACCCGTGACAGTCCGTGACATCCGTCGGTATCCCCCATTCGGGTAACCCGATGTCACGCACCCGATTGCACACAGGTTCGCGGAAGCATTCCTTCGTCGGGACGAGATGTCATTCCGCACTGCGGGTTGTCAAAGAATGTATATAGTGTGTACTGGTTCGACATATTTCAACCTCGCACTCAGACCTCGGACTCTGGAAGTTCGAACAGCTTTACAGACCTCACTACTCGCACAACTTCCACGTTTACCGCTCCCTACTACATTTTAATCATGCCGCGCAAGTGCTCTATCCCCAACATGACCTGCGTCGTCGTAGACGAAGGCCGCCTACAACTCCTTGACTGCATCGGTCGAGGCAGCTTCGGCGCTGTTTACAGGGCACGGAACTTGACCCAGGCGTTTCCTTCGCTGCTGGCGGTGAAGGTCGTCTCGAAGAACTGCAAGTTGCAGTACTATTGGAGAGAGATGTCGGCCCTGCGCCGCGTGCAACGCCACCCCAACGTTATCACCATGCATCGCTGGTTCGAGGACGCGAATTTCATCTACATCGTCCTCGACTACTGCGCCGGCGGGGACATGTGGAGGGCGATCAGAGACATAAAGCTCTTCGCCGGGAATAATGAACTGGTGACGGCGATATTCTTGCAGATAATTGACGGTCTAGACTGGTGCCACCACCGAGGTGTGTACCATCGGGACCTCAAGCCGAACAACATCCTCATCAGTCCCGACTGCACGAGGGTATGGGTATCAGACTTTGGGCTGGCGAGCGGCACGAGGCAGAGCTACAACTTCGGTGTGGGCACGTCCAACTACAGAGGTCCAAGTGAGGCATGTGCAACACAGCAGCGAGCATATGCTGATATTATCGTCAGGTTGCAACAACATATCTGGCGAGAGCGTACCATTCGACGCCATACGGAACGATATTTGGTCGCTCGGTATCATCCTCATCAACATGTTGACTGGCCGCATGCCCTGGACGGCTGCTAGTAAAGAGGACGGATGGTACATGGCGTTCGTACGGGATCGCGGCTTCCTGCGATACACACTCCCTATCTCGGAGGAGGCCGACTACATCTTGCAGCACATGCTCGCCGACGAGTCCGAGAACGGGATAAGCCTGGGCGAGCTCCGAAATCTCGTGAAGGGGGTCGAACGTTGGTGGATGTCGGACGCAGAGGTCGCGGCCGGCGCCCCGCATCTGAAGCGAGCCCTCAGCCAGTATCGACGCGAGGGGCCTTTATCGCTGCCAGCGGTTGATAGCTGGGACTTCGACTCCTCTTTCGACGACTCCTTCGCCTGCGACCACATGGGTGTCGTCGACGAGCGAGAAAAGGGCCTGATACCGACACCGCCCGCCTCCGAGCCTACGCCGCCCGCCGTTCGCGTCCTTCCTGTCAGGTCAAAGGACCCGCATATCGATGATGAAGAGCAAGTCGCAACCGTACAGGAGGTTCCATCCCGCAGGATAATCGACCAGTCATCCACCGTGACGTCGACCGTCGAGGCGTTGGGCGAGCTATCTGCGGGGACACATGGGGAAGCGGAGGTCGGCCTACGCGGGAAACGAGGCACTCGCTGGTCACTGCGTCAGCACGTTAGACGGATCTTTACTGCTTGGACTAGAGGTTAGACAATGCATCAGTATCGGGGATATCCATTCGTTCCGATGCTGTTCGTGTCTTTGCGTCCGCCAGCCTTCGAAGCGGGAGCAAACCAAAGCTGTAAGCGCCCACCCACATCGCAACGCCACAGCACGACCAATTTTGGCGTTCCGCGATGCCTGACGTTCAACCACGATGCGAACTCCTGCCTGCGATTGCTTTCCTACGTCGATCCACTACCTCAGACCATGCCAAATTACCATCTCTGGACATGCCATGCTACTCCGGCTAGTAAATATGTGTTGTACCACCTGAAGTTCTTGAAGAGTGCGCGCTTGAAGAGCTACTCAGTCCAGATAGTAATGTGGACCACAGATAGGTTTGCATCCTTCCGCACTCGATCATTACCGACCCTCGGTATGTCACCGTCATCATCCCGCGCGACCTTTACCCGTCCTCCCGCCATCCGTCGGTACCAAACAATCCCAAGCAATGTGGAGGCATAAAAGGACAGTCATTCGATGGTGAGGGCCCATCCCACTCGCGTTTACCCCATCATCTTCCAGTGCGCCGGACACACTTGGACTTCCACTCTTCCTGAACTACTTCACCCTACCTTCTACCTATTACCATGCCGGTTCTCTCTGCAACGTCCGACCTCTCGGCCCGAATTGTCAATGACGGCCGGTACCAGCTCATTCAGCCGCTGGGGTCGGGCACATATGGTGTGGTGTACAAGGCGCTAGATCTCGCCTTTTCGTTGTCCTCAATCTCGTCGAAGACCTCGCCATGGCTAGCCATAAAGGTCCTCTGCAAAGAGGACATGAGTTCCAGTGCAGCCAGGCGAGTGAGGCGAGAGGTCGCTTTTCATCACACGATGTCGCGTCATCCGAACGTCGTCTCGATGCACGATGCATTTGAGGACGCGGACTACGTGTATATCGTCCTCGACTATTGCCCTGGTGGCGATTTGTTCGGGAAGGTCGTTGATGAGAAGTTGTACTTCGGTAGGGACGCTTTGACGAAGTCGGTGTTCATCCAGATCTTGGATGCTGTGGAGGGTTGTCACCAAAAGCGCATCTACCATCGGGACTTGAAGCCCGAGAACATCCTGGTTAACAGCGATGGCACCAAAATCTACCTCTCTGATTTCGGGCTTTCTACGAAAACCCAAGTCAGTGAGGAGTTTGGCTGCGGCAGTTCGTATTACATGAGTCCAGGTAAGCCCCTAAGTTTCGGCGTGGCAGGTTACTCATCGCTGCTTGTAGAGTGCATTGGTCGGGAGACGGGCCTCTCACCATTCTCTAATCGTGCCAGTGATGTCTGGTCTCTTGGTGTCATTCTCGTCAACATGATCTCCAGTCGCAGCCCGTGGAGCAAAGCCCTCACCTCGGATAACTGCTTCTGCGAGTTCCTGTTGAACGAGAATTATTTCCGAGAGATGCTCCCGATCTCGGAAAGCGCCAACGCCATCCTTCGTCAAATCTTCGCCTATGAGCCGAGCGAGCGGATTACTATACGCGCGCTCCGCAAAGCCGTCGTCGACCTCGATACGTTCTATATGACGGACGAGGAAATCACGCACGCGACAGACGCAGTGCGGATGGCGGCTGCACACTGCGGCGTCGTTATCCAGGATGGAAGGGTCGCTGTTGATCTGGCGCCTCATGCCACCCGCCCCGCGCAAATCGAGGCATTCGTGTGCAGCGTGGAAGAGGACCTGGACAGCGAATCGGGCTCTAGCGCCGCCGATAGCGACGATCCTGTGACGCCTGCTGCCTATGCACAGCGACTTGAGCGGGCGATTTCAGAGTTCAAGCTACAGCTCTCTGACTTCGGTCAACCCGAGTCCGAGGAGGATGCGGTTGTTGGCTGTAGGGTCACCCCGCTAGACGTCAAAGTAAACGTACGAATAATCTCTCTGGAAGAGATTTACGATAGATAAAACAATAATATATCTAACAATTGTCCCCTTTTTGTCAGAGACATATCTCGTTCGGAACACGGACGCGACCGTAGGCGTACTAATTAGCTGAGCGCGGTCACCTGACGTGTCGCGATAGGCTTCGGGGATCGGTTTCTCACGGTCCGCGTGGCAGTCCAGCTTCAACCTGAACCACGATCTTCTCTTCTACGGCCTTCCGGATACGCCTTTCCTTCATCGTCACCGACGACGACGAGACTGATCACGACGATCACGACGAACATACCCCGCCACTCTTTACCGCCCCCTCCTGCCTCTGCCCCTACGTCGCCTGCCATGACCCGCGGAAAACAAGGCAACCCTCCCGCAACCCCACAGCGTACGCTGCAGCGCACCCATCAACGCCAAGCGAGCTCCTCTCCGTACACGCCTGTGACCTCGTTCTCGACGCCGTATACGCCGTACAGTTTACGCTCGCTCTCATCATCAAACGTTTCGTCTCTGGCTACGCCTGCATCAATCGCCGGCCAGCGCCGTGCGATTCCTCCTGCCTCCCCAGAGAATGGTCTTAGAGTCAAGGAGCAGAAAAGTTTCGCAGACGTAGCTGAGAACTGGAGGACCCGCGCCGGAGAAAACGGCATAAAAGTACGCCCAAGCGAGGAGTCGCAGTTTGCAGACGACGAAGGTGCATATATGCGCTCTTTTCTTGCATTTGTGAATAATTTTCTCACTCTACCGCGGCTTACAGGTGACGACGGGTTCGACTTGGACGGATCCGGCTTTTTCTCGGTCGACCAGGGTGAGTGCTGTTCATTCCGCGGCATCTGCCGTATTCTCGCTTACTTCGATTCAAGCACTTCTTCCCGCTCCGTTTCTGTCTTCGCATCGCCGTGCCCGCGCGTTTACTCAACTTCAGCCGGTCGCAGCACCCTCCCCACTTGCCCAGATATTCAATCCCCAACTTTCGACTCCCGCCCGCAATCCCCATGCTCAGTCGTTCTCGTTTTCGCCTGCATACCTCAATACACCGCCTCCAAACCCTGCACTCATGAACAAGTTCAGACTTCGGGGCACCGTTACAGATCCGGCTCACACACGCCGACGCCCGACCTTCGGTCAGGTGAGTCTTGGTGGTCACATCTGGAGATACATGGACTAAGATACCTCGGTATCTAGCCCAGCGAGCTGTGCGACATCGAAGAGGACGATGATTACGCGATGTACCTTCCATCATTTTCGCCGCCGATGCCCCCTGCCCACTCCCAGACTCTTCCGCTGAATCTGCAAGATCCATTTGATACCTCCGACATCTCTGATTCTTACTACGATGCGCAGTCTCTCCCCGTGTACGTTGAAGCCCCTGCCCCGGAGTCCCCCTCCTGCTCTGTTTGTGGGGCCAGAAAGGGCTCCCTCGCGGTTCTAGAGCCTTGTTGCCACCCGCTTTGCTCCGGCTGCTTGACCAGTGCTTTGAACATTGTCGGTGAGAAGGATATGGAGTGTGCGGTCTGCAAAGCGAAGGTTCTCGACTTCAAGCTACAGAAGGTGGAGAGCATTGCGGCGCCTGCACCACAGCGCATGGCGGAAAGGGGTTACTCGCAGCTATTCGGACTGTCTGCAGACAACGGCATCCAAGACTTCTTCGATCGAGCACAGGGGGCGTCCACTCCTGTCGCACGTTCTTTGCCAGTTCTCGACGGAGGCAAGACTCGGAAATGCGACGACAAGGTTGTCCTTCGCATTGATAACGTTCCTTGGGTGAGTCTTCTACATAAATGCCTGTCTTGGAAGACTTTACTGAAATTATGTAGGATATTACTCCACCCGCCATCTCGACCTGGCTCAAGCATCCAGTCGAACGAGTTCACGTCCTACTTGATCGTAAAGGCAAGACACTGAGCCATGCGTATGTTGAAATGGTTAGTTCGGATGCGGCGAAAGCGGCATTGAGGACCTCCCAAAATTCCGTACTTGGCAAGGGCAAGCGTGCCCGCGGCGTTACTGTTACCCGGAGTAATCAGGAGGAACTTATGCGTGCGGTGAGTGTTATCTCGTTCCGTCTGAATATTTCTCAGCTCATACATCACCCAACAGCTCTTCCCGTCCTGGCAGGGCACTTTCGACGGGTCGCGTCCTTCCTTGTCCGGTCTCAGCAACGAGCATGTCATCGCCGCTCTCCAGCATGGTTTGATCTCTGAGACAGACCTTAAATCCCTTCTGCATTTGATTCGTTCTCCTGACGTAAGCAATCCAATACCTCCCTTCGTCTGTACGTCATTGACAGGCCATGAAGAGCCACTTCCTGAAGGTGCCCTCGCTTCCGTTTCATTCCCTTATTAGCATTGTGTCCAAGTTCCCCACCGATGAAGACAGCAGGGTGTTCTGGTCAGGTAACCTTCGCGATATGATGTACGAGATTGTCCACACCGCAGTGGAGGTTCTCGTCACCCGCGTGGAAGACAATCCTTTCTCGGAGTGGACTAGTCTTGCCGCAGAGCTAGTCCGTGCAGCCATGGTTTGTCAAGGTGAGCTGCGGCACACGACTCGTTTGCGGACGTATCTCATGATTGTCATCACAGCCTTCACCGCCGAGCAGATGAGCAAGCTGTCTGACATTCTCGAAGCCGCGCTTCCACCAGCCACCTCCTCCCCGGTTTCCCACGCAGCGTCACCCCAACCCATTTCCCGTAGTTGCGCATCCGCACACCCTCTTCAAAGCAGCCGGAAGTATAACTCCGCCAAGGAAAATAACGCACCTTTTGGAGACCTCGCTAAAGAATTCGGCGTCGACGCGCAAATCGTCGAAGCTCTCGCCCAAAGGCTATCACTTTTCGCATGAGACATTCAGTCACAACACTATCACGCATTGGATCCCACGCATAGCTTTCGCCGTTCTCGTCAAACTCGCTCGGATGTCCAGCAGTTTTCTCGCACCTTCCACACCACGGACCCTACTGTGATTATGAGTATGCTATTCCTGTCAAAACTTTCGCAGTCAATGTTCTCTTTGTGATCTTACAGCAATTCCCTTGTTACGACTTTGCATCCGCTCCCTGCTACCCATGATATCTCCCTTCGCATGTTTATTCGCTGTCCTCTCTCTCCGCTCTCCATCCTCGTCGCCTTCAACCTGGATCCGCTTTGGTCTTATTATGCAGCTGTAATACCCACGCTTTGTACTCGCTTGCACTGCAACGCCTGGTGCGCATATGGAATACTTTCGTGCATTAGAACATCCAGGTTGTATTGTACAGTACGCAGCAAGAGTATATTAATAGAGCCAGATATTCCATGCACTGCGCGTGCTAGCACCGCTCGAACACGCGGTACAGTTCCGGGAGGTTTGCGACCTGGACGACGTCGCGGTCAAGGAGAGACTTGGGTGGCTGCATGTGCTTAGCTATGGCAGGAAAGAGGACGTGTTGGATTTGCCAGCGGAGCGCTGCCTCGTTGGCTTTGTCCGCGTCGGACACCTCGCTGGGCAGGAGCGGTTCAGGGACGTAGAAGTAAGCGAGCTCGCGGAGGAAGGTTCTAAAGCATGCTTTTTCAGAGTGCCATTTTACCTAGGAAGCGGACGGTCAGTTGATGAGGTTGGTCGTGGGAGTGGGTGCGCACCTGGGGCCCGAGACGCATGAGAAAGAGTGGCAGTTTGTCGAGGTTTGGTGTGTAGCCTTTGAGGAGGTGCGGGATACTGGTGATGGTGCCGGTCTCCGAGATCTCGAGCATGAAGTATTCACACAGCATTTCACGGTGATCCATGATGGTCTGTATGATGGCCTAACGGGAGTATTCAGGATGGAATCCACTGCGACGAGCGGGCATGAACGTACGTCAGTTATACTAGATTTGCTACTTTTACTTTTGCTAGTATCCTCTGCGTCGACGGCGAGCTTCACCAAAGCTTGTAGAGGAGGCGGTGGATCCAGCGTGATACGGTGAAAGTCGCCAAACTGCAACACGCCGAGTTGGTAGAAGAATTCTTCACTGAAATGCGGGGTGTGAGATGAGATATAGTAGCATACGGCAGATTCTTAACCTACCACAGGGAACCATAATTCACCAGGTACAACTTCTTGGCGTGTTGAATTAGGGCAAGACACCGCCCAAGGTCAACTATCCCGACGAAAACATGGTTTTGTAACACTTCGGTGAGACCTACGACGCGTGGTACTTCGGTCAGCAATCGCTTACCAAAAAGACAGTTCTAACTTCTCACCAGCGTGCTTGACTCGGTCAAGTTGATCCCGAAGCTGAAGAACAGAATCTAGGTTGCAGGCAGAGGATCTAATCTCCGAGACCTTGACAGGTGCCGGTTGTTGCCCGTCGACGCCCTTCTGTGACAGATTAACCACGGGGAACATTGAGTCGAGCGTGCGGTCCTGTTGCGAGGTCCGCACTTTGTGCTGCGACGCGAGCTTCTTTGCCATAGGACGCACTGCAGGTCGCATAAGTATCCATATCGGACGATACAGATGAATGGTAATACCGGACAGGGTCGACGACCCACCCAACTCACTGACCTCATCTTCTCCCTCAGGACGGGCACGCTTTTTTCCCTTGCCCTTGTTTTGAGAGGGGTCGACTGGGGCTATGCCCCCTGTCAGCAGGGTCTGCGTGCCCGTTTTTAGATAGTCCGCTAGTAATCAATATGGTTGAAGCGACGGACCTGATACTCGAAGACTCGAGACGTATTTCGGCGGAGGAGGACCTCTATAACTGTATCACATATCTTCCGCGTGATAAGCTCCTCGTCAAGGAAGTGAACTTCCCGTTTCGTAGGATGGACATTAACGTCTACCGAATGGGGATCAATTTGAAGGCTAACTTCAATATGTCAGTCAACATAATTCGTGCACATTAAACGCGGGATCGGACCTCAGGTACACAAACGGTGAAGAACCTTTGGATATGATTCCGGAATAAATAGTCTCGAGTGCCTTCTTCATTCGCTGAGACTCGACCAACCTGTCTGCTGGGTATATGCGTCACGTTCCTGTACCAAAAAGAAATCCAGGCTCACGGTTGATAAATAACAGGAAAACCATCTTCTTCGCCTCGTAATTTGGACCTGTGCAGAGGACTTCGGCTTTCCATGGTCCTTCCGCCGTCGCATCATCGTCCACGTCCATGCTGTCCTCCCCGGATGATGGGGACACGGAGACTTCGATAAGCTCTTTAGCTATTGTTGGACCGTACATGAGACGTATGGTTTGTTTAGTATTTGAGCCAGAGGGCGTAGTGAGATCCGGTGCCGAAGAGCCTGACTGCACGCAGTTCAGCGGTGCGGAAGACGTATGCGATACAGAAGAACATGCCTTTTTGCAGGTAAAGGAAACATGCGGATTGTGCACCGCGTATTTGGTGACTACGTCGAGAATCCTCGAGTATTCTTCTGATGAACCGCGCAAGGCTGAAAGACGAGTGGGGGTATTATAGAACAGGTTCTCCACCTGTGTGAGTAGTCAGATGACGCGCGGGAAGTCTCAATGGGGAACACATTCACGGTGATTGTAGTGCCGTCGTTACCTGCACAGGGTTTCGGATCTATTGGGGAACCATCGGGCGCAGCTAACGCGCCATCTACGTAGATTGCTCTAAGCGCGGTTAGTATTGTAGGAATTGATTTGGAGCACCCTTGCTTACCTCCACGCGCAGATGTCTTTCTTGGTTTTAGTCACCACCGACAAGTGCGAGACGTAAGAGATGGACGCCAATGCCTCTCCCCTGAATCCGTAAGTTGTCAAACGCTCCAGGTCCTGGAACGATGCAATCTTAGAGGTTGTGAACCTCTCGGCCAATATAGGCAAGTCATCTTTCTATCATATGCTGACTATCAGCGCGAGGGAAGACATCTGTGCGGCAAGACGGCATACGTGTATTCCGCACCCGTTATCCTGTATCTGGAGGAGCTTCATGCCGCCATCTTTGACGGTGACCCGGACAGAGGTGGCACCGGCATCGAGGCTGTTTTCAAGCAGCTCTTTGAGGGCAGACGAGGGCCTGTGAATGATCTGTGAAATATTGAGCACAGGCCAGAGCGATGTGTGGTGGGAATGGCTTACTTCTCCTGCGGCGATGCGATTGATGACGGCCTCCTGAAGGCGGCGAATGGGCTTTGGTGTGTTGGACAACTCGGCCATGGACGCGACCAACTCGCGGGGTAGGCGCGTTGCCGGGGCCAATCAAGCACGTGGGATGATCACATTAAGGTTCCGTTACTAGGGAAGTAAGCAAACTTTGTTAATGGCCTTCAACACTATTGATCGCATCCCTGATCCGTTGTCTTACCTCGGCTTACTCACTCTGGCGGTGGCCGTTTCCCCCAGAGCTGAGAATACTCCAGTTCGCCGCCATCTTTCTTCGTCTCCCACACACCTTCTTCTCCACCGTCATCGTCCCCGCTCGCGGCCTCCCCGCCCCCGCTGATGAGCGACCATGTCTGCGCCCTCAACTCCCTCGCATCGGCAGGTGCTGCTCCCAGACGTGAGTCTTGCGTGCCCATCCCGCACGGCTATCGACTGACCATCCCACGAAGGCCATAGCACACGGCCATGGACCGAATCCCGATGTGCGGATTACAGACGCAACACCCCAACGTGCAACACCGCTACCGTCAAGTTCGCGCGGACGCCTGACCCCGCGCTACCCCTCGAGTCTAGCACGCGGTGAACTAGGGCGCGTTCCTCTGCACAAGAGGGGTACATCGCGCACATACGAACGGCTGGAGGACCTGCTACGAGAGGCAGGCTACAAAGAAACAAAGATCTACTCGCCAGAGGTTGAAAGGACAGAGGCGCGTAGAGAGGGGCGTGGGGATGCAAGTGCGCGGGGAAGTATGAGTGCAGTGGTGGATTTCCTCGCAGGCCTGATGCCTGGGTCTGGCAAGGGCGAAAGCAGTGAGGTCTCCAATGAAGATGAAACTATACAAAGAACCCCTTCCCCGTCACCCCTTGCAGGCAAGCGCGTACGAAAGTCCTTGCCGCGTCCCGTCGAAGACCTATCCGACACTCCCAGCTCCTTGGGTAGTTTCCGACGACGCCATGGGCATATACCCTACAGCCTTTCCCCTACCCCAGACAGCGATCATTTTTTGAAGTCGTCTGCCTCCGGCTCGTTACGCCCGCATGGTCACATCTCCGCACAAGGATACCTACGACACATCGCCTCGACTCCCAACATCTCGCGCGCTCGCAAGCACAGCGCCAGCCCAGGAAGGTCCAGGTTGCAGTTTGTCTCCGGCGAGCAACCGCCGTTGCCCTCTGGCTGGTTCGATTCCGTCACGCGAGCAGTGCTGGGCTCATCAGGTTCCGTTGCACGAGTGGGGGGCCCGAGCCACATCGCCCTCCATCACGAGCGTTCTACTCGTGCCACAAAGGAAAACTGCCCCGTGCCACACGGTGTCAAGAACAAGGTGCGCCCCGTCACGGGGTACCTGCGCGCCGAGACAGCTCCTGGCGCAGTGAACACCGTCCAGGTCGTGTGCCGCTCAGCTCCCGCTTCGCGGTCCTCGTCGCGGGTAGGGGACAGGCTGCCAGTTGTCTCGGACAAGGGCAAGTCGCGCGACTCTTCTAGGCCCACGTACAACAAGCCGCGGTCGTCGCATTCCGATGTGCCCACTCTGGCTAGCACACGCGTCGAGAACGACGCGTGGAGCTTGCAGTGGTTAGAAAGCGAGCGCTTATCGTCCAATATATCCGACGACGAATACTCGGACGAGGAAGACGAGGGAGAGTTGGACCTTGCTCGAATGCTTGTCCCGCCGAAACGACAAAAGTCTATCCGCAGTCTTCGACAGCATCTCCACAAGTGCGAGAGTGCACGTGCCCTACGCGGCGACTCCTTACGGCCTCTCGAACCATGGGTGCCTCACGATGATGATGATGACGAGCGCCGCAAGTCGTCGGGTCCTTCGAAATCAAAGAGTAGGCATGAATCTATAGAAGATGGACTCGACGAGTATGGGACCGCGTGGAATTTCCATGGAGGCCACCACTCGGGGTCGAAGAGACGGAGGAATCTGCCGGGGACGTGGTCAAGTCGCAATGGTGGTAAAGCATAGCATCGAACCCGCATCTCGGACACCCATCTTCAGCACCCGCATTCCTGATTGAAGTCTCTCTGCATGCCACCTCATGAAACAACATACAACTTATATTATTGTATAGCCATCTAACACGCATTCGGATCTGTATGCTTCGTAAACTACTAACACTATTCGAGTATAACCCAACGCTCCTTTTATAGTACTGGCATATGAGATGTAAAATAGACATTACGAAATAAACACACGTAAAGAGAACCAAGTTCTTCTCAAGTCCTGGGGCATTTGAGGTACGACACACGCCGCCTCTGCCTTTAAGCCCGCCAAACGCCACAATGCCTTCTCCTGCCACTCTTGGAAGTGTCCACGTGCGGCGGGATGACGCTTCAGACGCCCGACATCTCTTGGTGACGGTTTTCCCAATACTGCCTTCGCTCGTTTCCCACCTTTCCTTGGCCCGCCCGCCCCGCACTCCTACATAAATCCTGCCAACAGCGCACGTCAGTTCACACCTTTGGAGGAATCTGTGTGGGAGATGAGCTCGGACGCGGTGCAGATAACCATTCCAGGTGCGAGAGTGATCCCATCGTCGCTCTAGCGCAGGCTTATTTCCTTCACAGACTTTGACGACGACAACGACTTCAATGCGACCCCCGTCTTTGGTCGCACCGGTGCGGCTGGTCTATGGGGTGCTCCAGCGACGGGCGCAGATTCCCCGACGACGTCTACTCCTGTTGTAGACCGCGGGGAGCGTAGCTTCTTCCACGCGCGGGGGGACTCTGTGACATCCGACGATTCAAATCACTCCACGCACAACGTTTCCTCGCGCAAGTTCAAGGCCTCCTTCGCACACTCAGCCCAGTCGTCTGTCGCTACCACAGCAACCTCGCCTTTCTCGAAGAAGCCGTCCTTTGCCTCTCTGCGCAATGCCTTCAAGAGCACAAAGTCGACGGACGTAGCACCCCCGCTGCCGACTATCAACCACGACGCCTACCCCGTGCTGCGTAATCCCTTCAACCGGTCGACGTCCTCGCTCGCCCACCACGTCCAAGGCCGGCCCTCAATTCACACCAGCCCACAGAACGTCCGACCCACCACACCCGCGTCGGGCGATCCGAAGGCGCGCACACGGCCCGCCAGGGGGCACCAACCAGTCAAATCACAGCACTCGCAATCCGGGTCGATATTTCACAGCTCCGACGCGGGGAGCGACTTTGGCGGGGGGACGCCGTACCTGCCGTCGTTCTCCCCGCCGCCTGTGCCTCGTGTCCCGTCGGGCTACGGCGCAGCGGCGCAGCGCGAAGAGATAGACTTCGAGGACAAGATCGTGGTCGAGGCACGGACGCCGTCCGACTTTGCGTTGCATGCGATTTTCATCCGTTTCGCTGCGCGGGCAGAGATTTTGGTCAACATATTCGTGACGCAGCCGCCGGTGAGTCCTATTGCTGTTACAGTCGCTAATTCGAGGCTCATCAAGCTCTCATCGTAGGATAGCGACCCGCATCTTGAGACGATCATGGGGCCAGGTGTAGACCCTCAGTTCGACCAACTACTACAGTCTCTCGGCAAGGTCGCACAGAAGCACGCGAAGCCTGTCGTCGATTCCCTCTTACGCTGGCGCAAGAGTCAGAAGGACGGGAGCTTCTCAGATGCAGCGCGCATGTACCCGGGAAACGTGAAGGCTGCGCGCATGCACGACGCAATATACACGGACCGCCGTCTCTTCGCGTCGATATACCTCACGTGTCGGGCACTCATCGTCGCGACTGCATCACTGGGCAAAGATGCGCTCAGCGAAGCCCTCGGTAACCAACTGGAGGAACTCACGTTTGCGCAATTTCGCAACCCAGACGTGAAGATGTTGACGATGTCGCCGAATCATCGCGCGAACACAGAGTTGTACTCCGTGTTGCTAGGAAATTTAGCAAATATCAGGTATGGAGTGTCGTCCTTGGTCCGAACTCGGCGATCTCACACTGGGAGCAGATTCGACAGCGTCACCGATCGGTTTCGTGTGGAACTGGGTCCGGTGGCTGCTGGTCATGTTCCCAAGGACCTTGACTTCAAGTTCGAGTACCTTGTTAAGGGCCTTCAACACGTTCGAATACATGTACGTCTACCATCGCGTGGCTATGCATTCGTTCTGACGCACCCGTTAGGTTTGGCCTCCAGAGAGCTTCGAAGAAGGGGCAGAGTTCCTCGACTCCCTGTCCAAATCGTTCGAACATGCGCATGGTAGTCGACTCAAGATCGTGTTCACAGAAGTCCTCATACACATGTTGCATGACATCGGAAAGGTAGATTATTATTCCCTAGTGTTAACATTTTCTGACTAGTCCATAGACTGCACAAGCGGAGGTTAACCATCCACAATGGGCAAAGGCGATCGAAATCATTTACCCCAAGGCGCGAGACATGGCGAATAAGCCTCGATACTGGCAGGTCGCGTACCCGCTGTCTGTCATCAGCTTATGCGTAGCACCTCGCGACTACTTCCTCAAGCATTGGCAAGGTTGTCTCGAAGCGAGCTTGAACAAATTGAAGGTATAGCAACCTCAGTCTATGTTTGCTAAGCGTACATTCAAATCGTATGACAGGAAAGACATCTTCGCGTTCCGGCCATGAACGGCATCTTGCGCCTTGTTTGGACATACCTGTATCGTTGCCACGAAGCCGGATCCACGGTCACCTCGAAAATGGATCAATTGCTCAAACACTTCTTCCCTCCGAATCGCCTTACGATCTTGCCTGTGGACGAACGATTAGAGCCTCTGATATACCTTGTACATTTCGTTCTTTCCAGGAATTTCGACTTCGGAAGCGAGCTATGCCTCGAACTTCTCCAGGAGAAGTCATTCACCGGGTCACAGTCATCTACTATTAGCACCTACCTCGCGCCAGACCGCATGACTGTCGCCGTCCAAGCCATACTCCTCTCGGTCGAACTACTAGTGAAAGAGGAGCCAGAGCCTGCGTGGCCGTCAAGTCCTGACTTTACGACTGCACCTAAGTCAGAGGACTATCCAATTTCTTCCCACACTCTTCCTACCGATCTCCTCAAGTCTAATTGGGCCGAGTTCCTCGACAGATGCAGCCAAACATTGTGTAACATCGCACTCATTTGCTACCAGAACATTGGGAAAATGTCTGTGCTCGATGATCAGTGGTCGACGGCGCGTCTCAACCCGTCCTACGAGGAGACTCATAACTACGTCATCCGACAACACCCTGAATGTTCGATTGCGTACCCGGTTTCCTTAGCGTCCCAAATCAACGTACTCCAACTTTGCTACCAGTCGTGGCCCCGCTGTCTCCACCCCTCTTTTCAATTGGACTCTGCCTTGGAGATGCTCATCCGGGGCATCCTGCACATCGAGCCTGCGGTGTGCACCGTATCAATTGCTGCGCTGGATCGATTTACAGCAAACTACAACGCGAACTGTGCTCTCTTGACACTGCTCTCCTCCATGCTCTTCAGTCCGCAGTCAATTGCGTCGGAAGGCAGCGGTTTACATCTTATGCCCGATTCGTCGCAGTTGATGAAGTTATGGTGTCGCGCTATCGAGAGATGGGCGGCGCACATACTTGGACTTCCCAGTGGATCGCTCCCATCGGCGGAGGGAGAAGGCATCTACACCAAGCTCGAAATGATCGAGGCGGACGCACTTTTCATGCTCGCCCACATGAAGCGGGAAGTTTGTGTCGCTGGGGTCAAGACCGTACGGCTCTTGAGCAGTGTCCGGTCACATATACAACCCGCTGATCCAGATGTGTCTCCGCAAGAGCATTCGCCTACGTCTATCCTATCACGCAGACTGCCTTCGGAAGATCTGGACGCTCGCGACGACTTTCTGCACGATTCCGACCAGGATCGTTTGCAGAAGTGGAAGGAGGCGGTGACTCCGGACACTTTTCTAGACGTTGCGGAGAGTAAGGAGCCCTCAGACTTTGCTTTATGGTGGAAGCTCGTCTATCCTGTCGCCATACGTACAATGACCGAACGTCGCGCCAACTCGCTATCCATATTCAGGGAGAAGCTCGTCGCAGCCGTCACGCGTTACCACCCATTCGTTGTACAGCTTTCCGGGATAAGCGCTAACCGAGTCCCTCCCCGCTCCGCTTCCATTGGGAACAGGGACACCTCGAAATTGCTCTCGGACCGCGCCATTGTCCAGCAGTGGCATGCTTGGTCGAGGCTGCTTTGCATCACTGCTCAAGTCATCGAGGTACGGTCAGGGCCAAACACTCCTGCCACGCGCGACCATGCGCGAGCTCGTTCCGAGTGGAACGTTGACCGTGAAAGCTTCGCCTCTTCTCGGGACCTTTTCAAGTACCTTTCTCCATTTCTTGACACCGAACACACTGTCTTTCGAGACGCCGCCGTGGCGTCCGTCAGCTCGCTTCCCCCATACGGCTACTCTCAACTTCTCGAGGATCTCAGTATCCTTGCCTCACGTCAGCTATACGACGACGTACGCACAAAGAACTCCGCCATGCCCAATTTGGGGCGCGCTCGTCGTCAGGATCGATTTTACACAGCTGTAACGCGTATATACTATCTCACGGCACCCAACATGTCCAAGCAGAGGTCGTCCAGTAAACAGACCGCGCTCATGCACATCCTCAAGTTCATTCGGAATATGCAGAACTTCCTATCATCTCCCGAGAATCGAGATCTCTACTCCTTGCAGCGGCCTCGACGGTACTTCTGCGGCGTAATCGAACGCTTCTTCGACGGTATGGCAGCACTCACCGACTCTGACCGGTTTGTGCCACCTGGGTTGCACGTTTCACTGTATCGTCTATGTGAGGAGTGGTGCCAATTTGGCAAGCAGTCCGACGACATGAAGCAGCGCCTCATATACATGCAGACGGCCGCAGCCCGCTCGTATCAGGACCCCACTGCTCAGGCCGAGGTCATCCAGAGGTTTCAGGTGGAGACAAAGAGTTTGTCTAATGCGGCTGTAGGCGCGATGGCGTCGTTGGTCGTGCGTGTTCTCATCTCGCCTATTGCTATCCATTAATACTCGTCATAGCATAAGGCTTTCTTCCCGCCGGAAATATCCGCATCGGGATCGCCCACGGAGAAGGGTGTACTCGAGCACACGAAACCACTTGAACCCGCTCAAATCATAGATAGGCTTTCGGCCTGCCTTGCGTCCTTCATTGACGACGTGCGTAATCACGGGAGGTTAGTACGCTTCATCTCTTGGGCTTCTCCATACTGATGCGCATGGTTCAGACGCGGCCTCAAGTCGCTCCTGAGCCACAACCGCTATGACGCCGCATTCTCTGAGGAAGTCGTCCATCGCGCCTTTGTCACGCGCGAGGGTGAGACCAGCAACGGCTTGTTCTTCCAAGTTGTGGCGGACGTCATCTGCACAGCGGACCACGGCTTCTCGTTCAGCCAAATCATGTGTTTGGGCCTCTCAAATCTCTGTCATCCCGACGTCGGCATACGGAGGCGATCCTTCGACATGCTTGAGCGTGCCCACGAGCAGCGTGCCGGCCTGTTGTCTTTCTCGGAGTACGAGCCTCTGGCGGGGAGTCACGCACCAAGTGCTTACCTGGAAGCTCATCGCGAGATATCGAGCATTCTTGCTGGCGAACACCCCACGGAAGCGGTCCACGTGTTGGCACAGTTTTCCAACTGGATCCCTCGAGTGTACGATGCAGTAGAAGGTGCTCGACCTCAGATACTATTACAGTGCATGCGCTACTGGGTGGCGGACATCGATCTCCTATTTGACGACAGATCCGCATTGACACGACACGGCCACTCTGCTATGTACCATCTCATTGCGCTTACCGTTCGGTACTCTCTTCGCTATCCCGACCAGATCATGGGCCTCTGGAGCGGCTTGGTGGAGAACGAGGATCACTCAAACTATCACGCCGTCATTCGCTTCCTATTGGAGCAGTCGCAGAAGGTCGGAAGTACTTCATTTGTCAGCTGCGCTGCCAAGATTATCGCATGTCTGGCAGCCAGCAACGTAGGACAACAAGTAGTTCGTGGGCTCTGCGACATCATCATCCCCGCCGCAATGCTGCCAACTCTCGAACACAAGCTTGGCATTCCCAACGCTGAAGACCTGGAGCTTTGGTCTGACTTGGACATCCTGTTCCAAGACCAACCACGACTTACCCTTGGAATCGCCCAGTTTTCCATGCTGTTCCTCTCAGAAGGCCCGATGGCACGCTGTATGGACTTCTGTGATCGTCTGCCCACCCTCCTCCATGTTCTACTCCTGCACCTAGATCACCGCCTACCCTTCGTCCAACAACGTTGCAAGCAAATGCTCTCCGAGATGTTCCGCTCCTGTGTGTCCGCCTACGACCATTTTCCCGATCGATCGGCGTATCCTCCAAGACACGTTATGCGTGAAACGGTTGAGAAACTTGACAAGTCTTTTGAGGCAGCCTCGATTTGGGGTGACGCCGAGTCGGGATCGAAGTCACAGCTACAGATGGCAAACCTTTGCTCGCAATTGCTCGACCTTTTCAGGCCTTTAATTCCCAACTTACAAACTAGTTGGGGCGCCGTTGCCCTTGACTGGGCGACGGCCTGTCACTTCCGACCTATCGCATGCCACTCTTTGCAGCTTTACCGCGCTCTGTCTCCAACACCTTCCCAGAACAACCTCGATGCATTACTTGGCCGCCTGTCTAATATCATCGCCGACGAAGACCCTAGCATGCATCCTTTCACTACCGAGCTCATCGCGACGTTAGCGGCGATGACGTCTGCGGACGAGTTGGACGTTACCCTGGTCCCGCAAATTTTCTGGGGCTCTGTGGCGTGCCTCTCGACGACGTCGGAGGTAGAGTTTCAGCATGTTCTCGACCTACTTCACTCCCTACTCTCACGTCTCAATCTTGACGACCCAGACACAGCCGAAGCTCTCTTGTCGGAAAGGCCTCCGACCTGGCGAGGTACGGCGTCTTTACAGGCTCCTTTGCTCATGGGCCTTCGGTCCGCGAAGACATCCCCAAGCACGTTCAAGCTCCTGCAGCGTCTCGCGAAGGTAGTGGACGGACGCCTCATCGACGCCTCAGAGGGCCGTCTTAGGGATTTGTACACCGCCGTCCTACCCTGGTGTCTTCACGCTATGTCAAGCGACGCCGCGGACGAAGCTCTGCAGGAGTTTGCTCTTGACATTGGCCAGCTAGCTGACCAAGAAGAGCGTCCGAGCATTACACGCATCATGACGTCGTTCGCGAAGAATCGCTTTCGGACGAAGGAGGATTTTCTCCGCCAATCTGTTGCAAGCCTGCGGGAGCACTACGGCATGGATCATTGGAGCAATGTTGTGACCCTACTCGTTGGTCTCGTCCTCAACAAGGAGAAGTGGTTACGTGTCCACACCCTTCAAATACTGAAAGTCCTCTTCCAGCAGCGCGAGACCAAGAGTTCTGTCGATGTCATGGGCTCGGAGTTGCTCATGCCGTTGCTACGTCTCCTCGAGACCGACCTCGCGCAGCCCGCTCTGGAAGTCCTAGAAGAACCTATGCGGATATCCGGTGGCCCAGCTGCCAAGCACGTTCTTCGCATGAGCTTACACAACCATCTCAGCGCCAATTCTCGAGAGGTTGAGTCCGTCGCGGAGATCTTCGGAATCACGGAGGACTCAGGGTGGTGTATTCCACGATCGCAGGCGAGGCGCGAATCTTGTAGGGCCAACATCGAGGCAGTTTGTGACCTCCACAGGACCCCATCTCGACCCTCACAGATCACCTTCCATGAAGATATACTGGCCCTTGCCGAGCAGCCCCTCGAAGATAATCTCGGTGACTTGGTACAGAATCTGCATGAACTTAGTAACTTCTTCCAAGATGACAGACATGCATTAGCTGTGCCAAATCGTCAACTGGAGGCACGGGTAGCTGCTATTCTTGCGAAGTCCGCTGATACAAACATGGAGCCTCAGACTCCATTCACAGACGTATTTGATGCAACAACATCCAGCTCATCTGGCATCTCCGATGAAGATGATTGGTCAAGTGACGCCGAGTCTGATCTTTTTGAGTTTGATATTGTGAAACATTGAGAGCTATTCCACACATTTTGTATAGTTTTGAGCACATCAGAAAATTCATTCCTTTGCATTGCATACCATTTTTATCACACATTCATCTATATTGACTGCTTTGTATCATACTCACTAAAAAACTGTAATCAGTACAAGAAATGGTTCAGCTCCTCTTTGGGAAGGGCTAGGTTCAGCTATTTAGCTGGGCTATGTCCCATACAGCTCTACCTCAAATGAGCTTCATATAGGCCTGCCTAAGTAAGAGAAAGCTTCACACATCTGTGTGAGCTATGAGCAGACACTTGCTCAGGTCTGTAGTCTGTGATTTAAGCACACCTTTGAGCTGACAGTAGGTGTACTGTAAATAAATACTCGTACCTAGCTTGAAGTAATATACAAGTTTAATATGCGAGTATAAGGGCAGCGCAAGTGTCTAACGACAGAGACAGTGAGCCAAAGGCTCATAGCTCATATGTCGGATTTATATATTCTAGAGTACAGAAAAACATAGAATTTTATCCCATTTGCATCAGCGTTTTGGCCTGGTCGATAACTTTCTGCGGCAGGGTGGGCCGCTGGGTGAAAACTGGGCTAGATTAGCGACAAATTCTAGGGCAATGGGACCAGCATGCGACTTGGAGAAACGTAGGATGTTTTCGCAAGGAAAAAAATGTGGAACTACCCCGGCCTCGAAGCGCGCTAGAGGCTCCCATTGCTTGCTGCGGATTTCGTAGCCCGGTGTCGAAATGGAAAGGGAAAGCAAAGAGAATGCAAAAGGGAATGCAAAGGGAATGCAAAGGGAATGCCATGAAAATGCTCACCTAACAAGCTGGATTCTGCCTCCAAAACTCTGACGGTTGCGGCAGGCTGGGCTGCTTCCGGTCCACGATCGGAGAGTTCGTTTTCGCCTCGATACGTGGCCGCGACTTTACGAGCCTTCTTTCTAGGCACGGTTCCTTGGCCCATGCCAAGTTGGCCCCCATCTAGGGCCTTGGCCGCTCGCTTCTTTTGCAGTTCGCTACCAGNTCCTGTCGAATCATACTATCGTCAGCACTACGCAATAATATATTTCGATGATTATACCTCGAATGCGTGGGTCGCGCTACTTCGACAGAAAAATCAAGCGATCTCCACGACGCGGGAATTTTTTGCGATGGTAAAGAACCAGTACAACTGTACTGTTCGCCAGTGGATGTCCGATGGAGGGGGAGAATATAAATCCGAAGCTTTCGATTCAATGCTTCGCGAACAAGGGATTCGAATTCTGCAGTCAGCACCGCATACACCGCAACAAAACGGACGAGCTGAGAGATTTATGCGCACCATGATGGATAAATCTGAGGCTATGCGCCACACGGCATGCATACCTTCTTCGTGGTGGAATTTCTCTATCGAACATGCCGTTCATGTCTACAATAGGACGCCTATGCGTCGACATGGTTGGCGGACCCCGTTCGAAGTTCTGAATGGCGAACAGCCGTCAGTTCAACGTTTGCGTATATTCGGATGCGGCGCTTGGGTGCACATTCCTGCCGATGTGCGAGCCAATAAACTCGCACCAAAGTCTGAACTAATGACTTACCTCGGTAATACCGAATTCGGCTGGAAATTCATGCGTGGACCAAATAATGTCGTATTCACCTCGGCCCATGCCGAGTTTGACGAAGACATTATGCCGAAGTGTGATAACACGGGCCGTGTACGGCAGCGTCAGCATACGCATACCGCACCGCCCACGACGCATCACGCACCGAATAACAATTCGGACGAACATGAGGACGGCGACGAAGAAATTCGGCGCCACTCCCCTCGCACCTTCCCAAAGGGACAGGGCCGGCACCTTGACGAAGGTCCCGCTGCGCCGCCTCGGCGAAGCCCTAGTCCGCCTCCCGCTGCGCCGGAGGTACTGGCTGAGCAGCCTATACTTCAGCCGCAGGCAAATCAGCCCGCGGCGCCGCTCAGGCGTACCACGCGCGAGAGGAAAATTGTGCAACGGCCGGGGAATGTCTATGGCGAGTCACGGCCCCCAGTAGACATTCAGCGCGATACAGACAACCTACGGAGTTGGAAACGTACCGTCGGTCTTACGCCAGGCTCGAGTAGCTCTCAGCCGCGTAAAGACTCGAACGACGAACAGGTTTCCGGACCTAGCTCCTCGACTACGGCTTCCAGAAATAAATTAACTCCTGTTGCGCGCAACCGAAAACGCGCGGATGAATTAGACATACCGCACGAAGCCGTAATAGCTAAGCTATGCCGGGAAGGGGGAGTCCCTATGGTTCATTATTTAGTTTCCAAAGCTATTTCGCCTACGGAAAAGTCCCACCCGCGAGAGTGGACTTACAGTGACATACTGCGCCTCCCAAAGGAGGAACAGCACGAGTGGCGGCAAGCCGCACTCGACGAGCTCGACGCCCTTCGAAAGCGAGAGGTGTTCAAACTCGTACCACGTCCTAAAGGACGAAAGGTCATCAAAAATCGATGGGTCTTCGACGTCAAGACTGACGGTCGAAAGAAAGCGCGGCTCGTAGCTCGCGGCTTTTCCCAGGTCGAAGGAATCGACTTCGACCAAATATTCTCGCCAGTCGTCCGGTTTGAGACCGTACGAACCATCCTAGCGTTAACCGCGTTAGAAGATTGGTATCTCACCGGCGTAGACGTAAGAAACGCTTACCTCTACGGAGATTTGGACGAAGAAATATACATGGAGCAGCCTGAGGGCTTTGCGGCCAAAGGACGAGAGGACATGGTCCTCCGCCTACTCAAGGCGCTGTACGGCCTTAAACAAGCCGGACTAGCCTGGTGGCGTGCACTCGACGAATCCATGAAAGAAATGGGTTTTACTCGCCTGAAGTCCGATGCAGGAGTATTCGTCAAATACGACGGAAACGACCGCATCGTAGTCGTTGTATATGTCGACGACGCAATCTTCGCTGGCGCAGACAAAGCAAAGGTTTTGAAAGCAAAAACCCTCTTCATGAAACGTTGGGAGTGCCGCGATCTAGGGGACGTCAAAGAGTTCCTGCGTATGCGCATAGCTAAGCACGGTGATAAGATTTCTATCGACCAATGTGCTTACCTCGACAAAGTCTTGGAACGCTGCGGCATGCAGAACTGCAAGCCGGCAGAGACACCTCTGCCGCACAAATACGTACCCGAGAAGTACGAGGGCCCCGTCGATCCTACTCGTCGAACTCGCTTCCAGACGATCGTCGGCTCGCTCTTGTATTTAATGCTTGGTACCCGTCCAGATATCGCGTTCGCGGTAACGAAGTTAGCCCAGCACAGCGCGAACCCTAGCGAAGACCACGTACAGAAAGCACTGCACATCTGTCGCTACCTTCAAGGGACTCGCAGCTATAAACTGGAGTATACTGGTAAAGGCGGTCTTGGCCTGATCGCATTTACAGATTCGGACTGGGGATCAGACCCAAATGACCGACGGTCCCAGACTGGGTATATCCTAAAATTAGCAGGAGGACTTATCAGCTGGAACTCGCGCGCACAGCGCACCGTAGCCCACTCGTCTATGGACGCCGAGTATATGGCGTTGAGCGACTGCAGCCGACAAGTTATTTGGGTAAGAACCTTACTCACCGAGTTAGGGTTTGATCTCGAATCCATCCCGATCTGTTGCGACAACCAGGGAGCGATCTTCGTCTCCACAAACCCCGTCACCGAGCGGCGCTCCAAGCACATCGACATTCGTTACCACTACATTCGCGACATCGTCGACCAGGGACTTGTACAGGTATACTTCACACCTGGCGAAGATAACCCGGCCGACCTCTTCACCAAGAACCTCGGACGTATCAAATTCAATAAATTCAAGCATCAGCTTGGCCTTACGTTCGCCCCTTCACAGAACGCTATCGTGCGCGAAAATACCGCGGCACTTAGCGAGGGGGAGTGTTGAACGGCCCGGACTTACGTCCAGTTCTCCGACGCCAAACCGTCGGCGGAGGCTTGGTGGCGCGGTGCCATCAACGCCACAAAGGCGGAAGCGCCCTAGCGAACTACGGCATGACGCCTCGCCCATTAGTCTAGTAATCGACCCACATCACCCTATATAGTATTCCGTGTACCTAGAATATGTATATATAGTGCGACCTGAGCTCCTGAAATAAAATAGGCTTATTCCTCATTTTATTCGTGTATCTACTTTACTCTACAGGTGAGTGTACATTGTGCCTAAGCCAGCGGGCGTATCTGCTCGTTAGGTTATGAGCCCTGGCGTTCGTCGCCGTCGTATCTACTCTACTCTACAGGTGAGTGTACATTGCGNGTATCTACTCTACTCTACAGGTGAGTGTACATTGCGCCTAAGCCAGCGGGCGTATCTGCTCGTTACGTTGTGTCAGGAAGATCATGTGCTTGGGCGTTCATTTACTTTTGCTCCCCAGTGTATGTCCACTATCATCTTGATGGTCGGAGTAGCCCCTGGAAGAATGCGACCGACTTGCATTGAAAACTCGGTAAGTTCCGGGAGTGCCGTAAAAGGAAGGGAGCCGCTTTGTGGCACTTGCGCACGTGCATCATCGTGTGGTTAGTGTTCGATGCAGACTCCAACACGGCTATGGTGCTACACATGACTGTTATGCCTATGCCCTATAGCTAGTTCCTTGCAACATATTTATACCACACCATGTCTGGCCTCGACGACCCGAACGACCATCTTGCGCTACATCCACATCCCTCTCGCCTCACTAAACCAGCCCCGTTCTTCCACCCGACGCATGCTCTGCTCGTCTCGCCAGACGCCGTCAGCTCACAAATAGAACCTGACGCAACCCATTGGTCGTCTCGCGCGTCTCGCAAGAAACGCTACACTCCCAGGTCCACCGCCCTCCACCGCCATGGACTCGCCCCCACAGCCGGCCCCCGCGCACCCAACACAGGCATCTCCCCCATGGTCACAGTGCAGCGCATGAGGGGCCCCACGGCGCGGCTGAAGGTGCACCTTGCGTGGGACATCTCGTTCTGGGTGGCGGTCGCGTTTGTCGTCGGTTCCGCCTGCTGGGTGCGTCTGCTCGTTGTTCTCGCCCGAGGTTCTGCTGATCGGGTGCGCGCGCAGATCTGCAACGGACACCTTCTCTACACGCCCATATCGCCCACCCCGTCGCCTCCACACGCGAACGCCGCCGCGTGGCTGGCGTTCGCGGGCGGCACGGCGTTCGAGATCGGCGCGTACTTGGCGTATGTCGAGAGTCTGCCCATCAACACCGGCCACGAAGACCTGTATCAGGAGTTTCACGAGCACCAAGCTAATCTCACAGGCGATGGCAAGGGTGTGCCGGGAGTCTCGGTCAAGGAAGAGGCCGTCGAGCTTAAGAAGACACGGCAGAGGTCTCGATGGATGTCAGTGTCCCACCGAAGCGTCCGAAGCGGCATAGTCTGACTCTGCGTTAGTGGCACAGGATCTCTCCGCGACATTGGCTTCCTTGCATCCGCTGTTCAGCTATTCGCGGCTAGTGTGTTTTGGATATCCACTTTGTACGTCTTTCCTTTCGAACTTGGTCTGCGTGCTCTAACCGCGCCGGTAGGACTGGACTCCCCAACGTTATACCCACCCTTGCGGAGAAGAATACCCCGGTCTCTGTTGTACTATTTTGGAAACCCCAAGTGATTGGAGGCACCGGCTTCATGGTCGCCTCGGTGCTTCTCATGCTGGAAGAGCAGAAGAAGTGGTGGAGGATTAGCCCACTGAGAATTGGATGGTGAGCCCGTCGGAGCCGTCGCGTGGAGCCAGACTTGACCCGTGCAGGCAGGTTGCCTTTTGGAATCTGGTGGGTGCCATAGGCTTCACTCTCTGCGGCGCGCTCGGATATGCCGCCGTGGCCTCCAGTAAGGTGAGCGACCCCCGGTATTACATGCAACCATAACTCTTACTATGTTCCCCAGGCGAACTACCAAAGCATCCTATCGACTTTCTGGGGTAGCTGGGCTTTCATGATCGGAAGCGTCATACAGCTGTGGGAGACGCTGTGGAGAGAAGATTCCAAGAGCAGCTCGATGGCAAATGCCCCCTCTCCCAACGACAAGGATACCCCGGTGCAGAAGGAACAGAGCAGTAATGATGGACATGCGGACTAGTATCAGGTTCTGCACCACAGTATTTTTGTATGTGGTTGCGCTCAGTGCCGAGGATCGTGTTTTTGCGATGCTCACTTTCGCCCTCCCGTCACTTTAGATTAATAGCCTACACACGCCGCTGAATGTTATTTCGTGATGCCCTAGAAATGTGATCCAGCCGCCGAGACGTCGGCATGTATCCCTACTCGCACTCGGATAGCCGTTCCCAATTCGATGTGCCGCCGACGAACATTAAATTCTGTGACGCGCCTCGGTGATGCAGACGACGTGCGCTAGCCTCGTCGGCCTTCACTGTGACCGCCACGTCGCTCGAGCTGGCCAAGTTGTGGCCGCCGCTGCGCGCCCGGCTAGGTGCGCACCCGCCCTCTCTTAAGCATGGCGACGCTGAGCGGCTGCAGATGACAGTCTTGCCAACGTGGCAGGAGCGGTCGGCACGCTGTTGTCGACACACCCTCGAAACGCGGGTCAGCTACCGAAGCAGTTCTGTGTGTGGCCCGTCTCTGTGCATGCGCCGTTTTCTGACTCTGCGCCAGTAGCCTGGCTGAGCCTGCACAGAGACGTCGTCGAGCTCGCCATGACCTCCATCCTCCTGTGGGCGCTGTACAGAAGCGTGCGTTTCTGGATCGTCTGGCTCGCGTGGCTGCTGGGGTTTCGTTCAAAGGGTGTCACGAAGGGTGCGTGTACTATCCGGTCCTCGCGCACGCTCAGTCTCATGCCGTACCCAGGCTCGGCAGCAGCTCGATACCAGTCACACGTCTACGGCGGATACACCCCGAAAGGGAGCAGATTCTCTGATATGCAGACGAAAGGTGCTACGGAGTCGGGGTTCTTCGGGACCAAATCCTTGTTCGTGCTTTGCCTGGCCGTCTTGACGTGGTATGCGTCCTCCTATGGTCCTTAGGGCATGAATAGTACAGCGCATTAGACATGTCCGCATTGAATCAATTAATGTCCGTCGCCCCCGTTCACGTGATGCCATGTTGGTTTAACGCGCTCCATGCCGAGTTGATTCGTACGTAGCGATGCACGATGACAGGCGCAAGGGTTGTTCTGCTTGAGGGCACAAAGCTCCTTTACTACTGCCGTCATGTCGACGCTTGAAAACTGGTTGGCCGGCCTGGATCCCTCAAAGATGAACACCGCGGACGCGTCGGGCGCGCTGAAGGCGTTTGGCGACCGCGTCGGTGAGCCCACAACGTCGTCATAAGCCGTTCACAGTCCGAGATGGGACCGCAGCCGACAGCGTAGATGGCATGAAGGCGGTCGACCCTGGTGCTGTCGTGGAACGGGCCAAGGCGATGGGTACGTGCCATGCGCCGGCGCGGCAACTTTGCACTGGCTTGACGTCGAACAGCGTCCCAGGTCGCCGACTCGAAAGCGGTCGCCGAGACCATATCATCCCTCTTTGACAGTCTCGAGTCCAAGCACCTGCCAGATGTGGCCGCGTGGCTCAAACAGCTCGGTGTGTTCTGACCCTGCTTTATCTGCGACGGGGCTCCCTCAGACTCTGCGCCAGCCGCAAGACTACCCGCCGGGAAAGAGCTCGTTGCGGTTATCGAGGATATCAACAGCCGGAGCCGGCTTCTGGTGTATGCGGTTCTGCTCCTAGGCGTGGCGGTACTTGCAGCGGCTGCGTCGAACCTCGTCGTGGCTCTCATCCAGGCGTTGGGCTTTGGTGCGAGGGGAGTCGGAAAAGGTGCGCAGCCGTTTGGCTTCGTGGTCTACGTACTGAAAACGGCTTCAGGGTCGCTAGCAGCTGGATACCAGTCCGCGTACATGCGAGCCCGGGGGAACGTGCCTCGAGGAAGCTCGTTTTCCTCTCTGCAGTCGGCTGGTGCTCAGGGATCCCTCGGCCTCTCGTTTGGGGCAACGGCTACTGTCGTGGCATGTTTGGCCGGTGCGGCGTGGTACGCCGTCTCTAAATCCAGCTAAGCTACTCCCCGAAGTGTACCACTATGATGGGCAATCGCAAGAGTGGCTCGAACAAAGAATATTAATTCCTGACGGCACCCTTTTGCGTGCATAGACTCGGGCGGGATGCGACTGTTCTGATGAAGGCAGACTGATCCCCTCTGTTGGTGATGTCAATATCGGCGGACAGCAGCTGAACTTGGTCGACGGATGGGTTCCTTCTTGGACTATCAGTTGGATACCGTGGGATCTCGTGAGTGCGTCTGGCATGTCTGGGGCGTTTCCGGGGGCTAAATCTGCCTGTGAAAAATACTGTTGGTACGCACAACAGGTTTCGACAGCTCACGTGAGACGGGGCCACGCAAAATCAAATGGGAAGAACAGTCTGAGATAGCCTGTGAATAGAGATAGCCGTTTGCGTCGAAGAGACAAAGATGTGAACTCTGTTTTCAGAACACGCCAGAACAAAAATGAGACGTTCACGTTTAGGATCACGGTCATGGTACTAATGAACCTCGATGTGTGACTAGGAAAAGCCGTGCGCACAACCGTAGTACGCTGACGTTGACGACAGTGGCGAGTCTTATGAGGACTGTCACCTTATCATGGTCTGTCATGGTCAGTAACGTCCCCTCGAACTTTCTTGCCTCGTGTAGATCTACTTACTCTCACATGTATATAAACCACCTCCTCCACGGGGCCCCTCATCTATTGCTCCAATGGGCTCCGCGATCTCGAAATGGCTGGATGAATCCCTGGACTTTTGTGAACAGATTGGTGAGTGCCTACCTACATCGTTCCAGTCGGCCTCTCATCTCTCTGCAGCCAGCAACGTCTTCCAGGAGTTAAAGAGCCTTTTCCAGGTTTTCCTACATCGTAAGTCCGGACACTGGCATGCTTGACCTCAGGTTCAGATCCGCTCAGCACTCTTACTCTCTTTCTAGATGCGTTGAACTTTATTCCCGAGAAACTACTCTCCTCCATCCAATACATCCTAAAACGGTTGACGGCCTGCAATCCTAAAGACTACTTGAAAGAATTACGTACGTCATTGAAGCTGCTTTAGACCTGATTTACATGTATCAATTCATCGTTATTCCAGTGACATGGCTACGAGCGAAGGCCGCCGAACTTACTTCCTGGACGTACCGACACCGAAAGCCCATCCTTTGTTGCCTCCTCGCTCTCGCCATTGTCATTACCATCATCTACATGCCCACCGTCGTCACGAAGGTTATCCATGCAATTGGGTTCCAATCCAAGGGTGTTGTCGCAGGTGCGCTTACTCCTCGTTTAACATTGATCGCTAAACGAATTAACAACACTGTACAGACAGCTTCGCCGCTCATTTTCAGTCAACGTTCTGTGGTCCATATATCGAGCGAGGTAGCCTATTCGCCACACTACAGTCGATTGGTGCTGGCGGCAACTTGAACCTGGCCACACTTTTTCACGCTGCCATCAAGGCCATCCTGAGCCTGAGTTCATGATATGAGGCAATTTTGACAGTGTTAAAAAATCACGATAACCCGGAAGATGTACATGGGTGGATTTTCGCGCCTCACTCAACAAAATCACAGAATGTGCTTTCCGGAGTTGGCAATATCGTAGTAGAAGTTGCTGGGGGCGCACTAGTAGCACCTTGGCACGATGATAATTCGAAGCATCATCTGAATGGCACTTTTCACTGCTTGCCCTCCGATTTTGTACGATTAGAATGAATATTTTCCATTTGCAAATGACACATCGCCGCATCTCACTGGAGTATACATGTTAGGTGGGCTTTCCAAATTACGTCAACATCAATGGTCCTGGGCACCCTAAATCGAGGATAGTATCTGCATTATCCGAGTCTTGAGTACATGTAACCATGGGTCATATACAACTATACACCTTCCTAAGTATATGTCGCGCACCTCCGTCATTCAAACTCCTTATAGCCCTTTAGGCCTGAGCGGTGAGTACCGGTGAGTACTTACCAACGTCAACGAGAATACGCCATCCTAACTGTAAAGAAGTTGGATATCTTCCCATTAGTAACGAAGCTTGACCCCGTCACAACGGGTGTCCAGCGTGGTCAACGACCAGTTAACTTCTACTGTACTCACCCAGGGATGAATGAACGTAAGCACGACAAACAGCCATCATAGCAGCTCTTATTATCAAGACGTTTTGCACAAAGCTTGCGCTAACGATCCATTCGAGCGGGGATAACAAAAACAGGTACATGTACAAATTCACAAGAGAGCATACTCTACGCGAGTGATAGACAACACAGACGATGAACGGCAAAAAAAGATCGAGGCGATTACGAAGTCACTGCGATGCGCATGAGCATTGGGTCGATCATCGTGCAGCGCACAGTACTCACTGTAAGAAGCGGGGTCGATGTGCTCGGGAAGCTCAGGCACGGCGACCTCGAACCTGGCCTGGATGGCCGCCATGACCTGCTGATCGCTCTCAGACGACACGAAGGTGACCGCGAGACCCTTGGTACCAAAACGACCAGCACGACTACATACTTGCGTTAGTGAGAGGATTTCGCGTCAGGCGGCTGAGTCAACATACCCGACACGATGGAGATAACTGTCAGCATCAGGAGGGCAATCGTAGTTGATGACGATGTTGACACGTTCTACGTCAATACCACGACCGAAGATATCCGTCGCGACGAGGATGCGCTTCTCGAAAGCCTTGAAAGCGGTGTACCGATTGATACTAAAGAGCTTGGATGAGTACAACGATAGCACCATGTTCACGAAAATGCTCACCGCTCCTCCTGGGTAAGACCCGAGTGAATGCTGATACTCGGAAAATTGCAGGACACCAGGAGCTTGTCCAGTTCAATAGCACGAGCGACGGATTTCACGAAGATGACGACCTAAGTGATATTAGTTATTTCCAGGCGCATATATAAACGCTGTCTCGGCGCCTACTTGATTGAACTCAAGTGTATCAAGCAGCTCGTTGAGCTTCCTGTTTTTACCAACTTCCTCAAGTTTGACGTAGTGTTGCTGTAGTCCGTGAAGCGTGAGCTTAGTCTCGTCGTCGACAAAGATTTCGAGAGGCTGCGACGGAAAGTGAGTTGGGTACATGCGACATATAGGTTTGGCTGACATACGTTAGTCATGAACTTCTTGCAAGTAACACGGATCTCCTTCGCCAAGGTCGCACTGAACATCATGACTTGCTTGTGGAGTGGTGTTGCCCGGAAGATTTCTTGCACATCGCGGCGCATATCTGGTGTAACGGATTTGCAGGTAAGATGATCGTCGACACACAAGGGAACAGCAAGGATAAATGCAGGGTCACGATCAAAGGGATAAGAGATGAAGGAAACGAAGCGCGCGAAAGGGCCACGACCAACGTGCGTTTTGACCGCTCGGCCGCTCCATCTTGTAGGCAGTGATGCGACAGCAGTGTTCTCGCGTTCTCCGCTACCGTCCTCTCCGCTTCCTCAGCCCCAATGAATCCTGTAACAGGTCCCGTCGACCGGCCGACGGACTGATCGTAGGCGAGTGCTTTAACGCCGTAAGGCGCGCGTCGAGGGCTGCAGACAGAAGACAGGCGACAATAGCTTCATGAAACCCAGAAGGCCGGGATGACGGACGCAAGTCAAAGGACACAGCTCAAGCTTGTGGCGTGCATGCCCAGGTGATTGGAGTGTATGTGGTAAGGCCGAAATGCGGTATGAGGACTAACCAAGCTGTTCGAGCATTTTGTCGCACTCGTCCAGAACGAAGTGTTTGACCTTGGAGGCGTCCAAAGACTTGTCCCTGACGAGAGCATTGAGACGACCGGGCGTGGCGACGACGATATGTGGGCATTTCGCCTTGTCACGGAGGAGCTCGGTGTCCTTGGACACGGGAGTGCCACCGAAGAAAGTGTTGACTCGAACCTCGGGCATGTACTTGGCGAACCGGGTGTACTCGTTCTTGATCTGGAACGCCAGCTCACGAGTGTGACACATGATGAGGACAGAGACCTCTCCGTTCACTGTCTCGAGCTGTTGTAGCGTCGCGAGAACAAAGACCGCGGTCTTGCCGTGACCAGACTTAGCCTGACATAACACATCCATACCCAAGACCGCCTGAGGAATACACTCTTGTTGGACTAGGAACGGCGTCAGCGTTTCCGATGCCGTGCAAAATGAGTGGCGTGCTCACCTTCGGATGGGTGCTCGAAACCGAGATCACTGATCGCGCGCAACAATTCGGGCTTCAGAAGGAAATCCCTGCGTGGCGGGGGTCAACAAGGGTCAAGTTGCACACAATAAAGGGCCACATACCTGAAACCCGTCGAGTGAATACCGGAGAAGTTTTTCTTGTCGTCTGCAGCACCGTCTGCGGCGGGTGCCGCAGAGGCCACGACACTCGACTGCGCGGGGGCACCGTTGGCGACAACGTCGTGCTCGTCCTCGTAGTCGATGAGCTCCTCATTGTCGTGTGCGCTCATTTTGGTGATGAGGTGTTGTCGGACGAAGTGGCGAGGTTGAGAGATGAGTTGAACAAGCAAGACACGTAGAATCCAGACAAAGGCAGTGGTGGTGGGAGAAAAAGGCGGACGCGGACGCGTGGAAACCGAACCCAGTGCGCACGGGCCTGTCGGCCGGCGCCGGCCGCGCGCGCCACGTCAAAGTGATGTCCCTCGAGTGCAGGCGCCGGGCCTGCGTGAATGAGTGGCACCTGGGACTAAATTAGGAGGACGAAGATATCCGCTGCACGGTCAGCCCGCAATAAAAAGCTCGCCTCGCCTGGTCTCGCAGTCTCTCGCTCGTGTGTCCAACGCGGTCGCGCAGCGTCATTTCCCGGTCGCAAAGCGGCGCGTCTCGGCAGCGTTGATGGCCGCCTACCACCTCTACGACCGCGGGCAGACTTGGGCATGCACCCCTGCTATAAATTCAGCTCGAGCAGGTGAATCTGTATCTGCATCTCCGAGGCAGTCATCCTAGCACAAGTTCACTCCGAAATGCCTCGCAAGCAGCAGACTTATCCGTTCTGGTGAGTAGGCCTCCCTGAACAGCCGAAACCAGTCCTGAAAGCATGATATGACATAGGCTGGGAGGTGAGTCCACGAACACCTTCAGTTTGCGAATCACACGATGCTTAACTGCTCCGGCGACTTAGGTGTAGGAGGCTCTCGTGAGTCCCAATGTTTTCGCTTGTACACATCCCTACTGAATACTATTCTCGCACAGTCGCCGCTGCCTGCACCCATCCTCTGGATCTGACCAAAGTGTACGCCAGTTATCCAGTCTGCGCGACATTGACCCTGACCCTACACTAGGCGACTGCAAACAGCCAAGCCCAAGCCTGGCATGCCTGCACCCTCCATGTTGTGGGTCATCAGGACGACGATATCGAGAGAGGGTTTTCGTAGCCTCTACACCGGCCTATCAGCTTCAATACTTCGCCAGATGACATACTCCCTCACACGTCTAGGTGTTTACGAAAGGATAAAGGAGACATTGTCACAGAACGGAAAGCCCTCGCCCGCAACCTTGCTGGCCGGTGCCATGGTCGCTGGAGGCGCAGGCGGAATAGCCGGAAATCCAGCAGGTGGGCCCTTTGTCATTCTTGTTTCGAAAAGTCGTTCACTCTCATATCAGATATTCTTCTCGTGCGGATGACGAGCGACTCCATTAAACCGATAGAGCAGAGATACAACTATTCTAATGCGCTCACCGGTTTAGTCAGTCTTGTGAAAGATGAGGGCCTCAAGGGCCTGACGCGGGGTCTGGGTGCGAATACTGTGCGTTGAGTTCATTTACTCTCTCAGACGCGCATTGAACCGGCATGAAGACAAGAGCTGTTCTCATGAACGTAAGTATATGCATGGCTATCGTCCATACGTCCACCACTAAGCTTTCATAGGCTTCACAAGTAGGATCGTGAGTACCCGAGCTATTTCCATCGCATGCACTGCTGAGTGCGTTTATAGATACGACTATATCAAAACGACACTTCTTTCTCGTCCAGTTCCTATTATTGACTATCAGTTCCGTGACAATTTGCTTTGCCACACCGCTGCGAGTTGTTTGGCCGGAACGATCGCAACGAGTGGGTATAGGTTTAGCACTCCACCATACCCTAAACCTAATGTTGACGCTGCACAGCTGTCTGTGCTCCGGCTGATGTCCTTAGGTCGCGCCTCATGTCAGCCGTGAGTTTATGGTCTCGATGCATGCCCTCAAATTACAAGACGTTGATCCTTTTCCGCAGTCATCGAGCCAATCGTCGCTCGAAGTCCTGACTCGCTCCTTACGGGAAGAAGGGCCTAGGTTCCTCTTCAAAGGATGGACGCCTGCGTTCATCCGCCTCGGCCCAAACACTGTGCTAATGTTCGTGTTCTTCGAGGTGTGTTCTCTGTACCTGTCCACGCGGGTCTACCTCGCCTTACTCTGGACAAATAGCAACTGAAAAAGGGGTGGCGAACCCTCTTCCCTGTGGCACCGTGATCGCCGCCCACTTCGCTTCGCTCATGCAAGGACTGTTCTCCCTAGAGGTATGGCACACTATAGAATTCTCTGGTCTAGAGTTTCCGCTTTTATCTATACCATCCCACGCCGTATGTAATGTCTAATGTACAACGATATCTCATGGACAAACTATCTCGGAAATGGTGCAGTTATATGCCACGACATCGCATCCCATGTCCACGAAGACACCTTCAACTAAATTCTGGCCCCTTCAAATGTACAGTTACCAGATTCCAGGTATGCCTCGACTGTCAGCGGCGTTGGTTCTGCTGACGTTCTGCTGTAGGGTTCAGCTAGAAATGGATTCTCGCTATCGCGCGGAAGCTGTCCATCCGAGTCTCACGTCATTGCTGGCTCATCTTCAATTAGCATGAAGCCGCCGCGATGAGGACGCCAGGCCGATCCGAGCCTCACAGCGGCAGCCCGTTCAAGCCCGCTTGCATGGAAGGAGCTTTTTATATGGTGAGAACCCTATGTGACTTTAGACGCCTGCGCATTGAAGCACAAGTCGAAATAGCCAGGGTCTGGCTGAACCGTAAGAAGCACTGCCTCCGCAGTGGCCTGCCCCACAGGAACGCAACCTATCAGCAGCTGAGGCCCAGGCACAGAAACGCCATTATCCTTACGACAACATTGCTGTGCGCAAACCTTCACGTCTTGGTCGCCCGCCGCTGCACGTGTGCCGGACATTCTGGCCAGCCCAATCGTATAATTCGATCTGGCTGGCACGCGCGGTCTCCCCTTCTCGAGCTCGTGCTTCGCCTGCCGAACCACTCCGCTTGACGAGGCCGAGGTCATACCTCATGCGTATTCGCGCTTCAGGAACGTGCGAAGGCGGCGCGGATGGCATGCTCTGCCGATTGTTCTCTCCTGACTGGCTCTGCAGCGGCACGGACTCCTCCAGGTCACGTTGCGCCGCCATGATATCTGTCAGCGGGTGGAAGTTCGCGGCGTCAGCGTAATTGCACTGTGAGTACATCAGTTCTCGTTTGGGCAGGTTGTGCTGTCTAAGTCCGTTGTCAGATAACGCACCAGAGGGGAAAGTCTAACGCTACGCTGATATTATGGACGTTCGATGGCATGTCACACTATGTGTTGCGAAGGTTAGAAGGGGTATATAAGTGCTATGCTTCACCGCGCAGCTTCAACCCGCTCCGCACTACTTCGTCCTCCCACCGCCTACAACCTTCCTCTAGCATATAGCATACATCATGAAGAACTTCACAAGCTTCAAGCCATCAAAGTCGTCACAGGTGCGTTGAGCTTGCAGGTCAGCGTTCCACAGTTGATCCTAACTCGGCGGTCGTAGTCATCACCCTTGTCCCGTTCATCCAGCATATCCAGTACTTCGAGCTCGTCGAGCATCTCTGCCTCAACGCTAGCATCAACAGTCGACCTGGTAGGTAACAACACTCTAAGATCTGAGCTCCGCTGATAAGGCATACAGTCCAGCATGTCGTCACGGTTATCCCTGCAGAGTACCCTCGCAGGCGACTCTGCCTCTGGTCTCGGCCTGATTGTAAGACTTCCTCTCAATTGGTGCATGAAGAGGATACTCACGAGTATTTCCAGGCAGAAGATCTCGAGGACGATAATCAAGCATGGGGCAAACCTCGCAAGCCGCGATCGAAACACTGAGACGTTGATGGAATAGAGTCTCCTTGTCCTATCAGGTCCATACAGATAATATTACAGCATTGGGCAAGCTTCGTCTGAAAGTGCGTTCGTGTCAACTTTTTGAAAGGATATCATGATCGTCCTCGGGCATGCATGTGGGACGGCAATTCCGAGAGCTTGTGCCGTTGCTGTACAGCATGCTATGGCGATAGTCGAGTCGTGGGAATCGGCGGTGAATAAGTGCATGCTGTTACTGAAGATACTGGATGGTACGACGTTAGTGACGTGCGTGATCATTGCACAGTACATGTAGCCACATACCAGATGATGGCTTCATTATTTAAAGTATGCTTTGCATCACGGGGTGGATATAAGCGGCGCCTTGCACAACCATTCCCCCTGCTCCAGTTCCTTCACGACGAACGAGGCAAACCCCGCTCTAGAGAGCTTGGGCTTGACATGTCCGTCCCCAACATACCCTGCCACAACCTCCTTGGTCTGATCGTTTGTCAAGACCGGAACCCGAACGATGGTCCAGTCGAGGCTGTCGCCTTGGGCGCGTATCGTCTCCCCGATAGCGACGACGTCTCGGTAGGCGTTGTGCGCAAATAGTGCGACGCCGGTGACGAGTGTGGCAAACACGACGCTGAATTTGTCGTGCTCGTCTTTCATGCTTGCAGTCCCAAGAAGGAGCAGACGCTTAACACCGTGCTTCTTCATCGCCTCGACCACGAGGGCGTACGCGTGCGCGAGCGGTTTGTGGGAGGAATAGGTGATGCCGCTTGTCACCGTCACAGGTGGGCCGAGCGCAGAAAGAATCGCGTCGACGCCCGACACGGTCTTGTCTACGAGCTCTGCGTCGGTCAGCTGACCCTCGACGACGGTGATTGAGGGATGGGTCTGAATCCATCCTGGGAGTTTCTGGGGGGAGCGGACGAGGAGAACGAGGGAATGCTGTGCCTCTAGAGCCTCTTGAATGAGCTGCAGACCGATAGGACCAGTCGCACCCAGAACGAGAACCTTCACGTTCGTGGGCAGAGAGGTGGGCTCCGTGGGCTGCGCAAGCAGCGAATACCAAAGTTGCCAATCCTGGTCATCTACTTTCCCATCACAACTCGGCGAGTGCCGACTTTGTGGCCTCTTCGGGCCGCCGTGTGGGGGCAGCCCAGCAACCTTTCCTTTCTACACACCTTGTCACCGACACTTTGTACCGCATGCGTTGACGGTGAAGCGTGTGTTGAGAACGCTTCTACACACGTCACAGGATGAATTCGTACAAACAGAAGCGAGCCGTTCGGTAGCTAACAGTTCATTTTACCCAGGACAGCCCTGCAGCCCGGGGTGCTGTGCCTTCGGGACGCCCAAGTTCGTGCATTGCTCAATTCTTTCTATCGACGTAGGCCTGAGCTAACTCCTTGGAGCTAGAGCGCGCCCTGGCATCAACTGTAATTGCCTCAGCGTGAAGTTTCGTCCTCGGTCCTACCAGGCGAGACGTTTGATGCGCTTCAACTCGACCTGTAGGATTCCCGCGTGGATACCTTCTCCGTCGCACATAAGCAGGCGACCCTGTCAAGTATCATGTGCGTCTGGTGCTTCAGATGCAAGGCGTCACCGTCGTTTGGCACCTGGGGCGCATGATGGCAGCTATTGCATGGTACATCTTCCACAGCGCGGGAGTTCACTCCGAGTGATGGAACGCTCCTTCAATTTCATTGTGCATCCACCTGTGACCCGCCGCATCATCTGCACTTCCAGGCCAATACCTCACGATGACCCGTCACCGTACCCAATCGCTGTTAGTCTGCCTTCATATTTAACAGCCCTGTTTTTGACGTCGTACACTAGGTCCTACTCCGTCTCTTATCTGGCAAGATGCTATTTGGCACTGTTTCGTTGCTCGCCGCCGTCATAGGCGCGATCTCTGCGCCTCTAGCGCAAGCGGCTCACTCCTTCGCTGGGTCAAATTTATACTATGCCGCGGGCCTCAGCTCCGCTGACCGAACGACCCTATTCAAGTACGCCTTCTCGCTTCTATTGACCTGCAGATGTAGACCGATTTCTCTTCCAGGGGAATGCAAAGCGCGAATATGAAAGTGCTCCGTGTTTGGATCAATGGGCAGTCTGAAACCGACCTTAAGGTAGATGTTGCATCTTTCATGGTGGTTATCTGCTTACACTCTATCCCAGGGTACAACCATCACGGCATTCCCAGATGTAGAGCCAACCTCAATTTGTAACGGCGTGCAGTCTTGCTACGACCCTACAATCCTCAACCTCCTCGATGAAGTGATGATTGAAGCCAACTCGTATGGTATCAAGGTAAACAGATATAATATTTTCACGTAGACACGTAGACTGAAGATTTATCATCCAGCTCCTCATATCCATGCATAGCTTCAACGCTCTTGCAGGCGGGGACGTTTACGGTGTCGAATTCGGCACTGGGTACTTCTACGAACAAGCCTGGCCCCAGCAAGCGTTCGATTATCGCCTTGAGTACATTATGAACCACGTCAACAGCAAGCTTGGAAAACCCTGGAAGGAGCTCAACAATCACATCTTCGCGTTCGAGGCCGAAAACGAGGCTATGATCGGAAAGGTTGGTTGTTAATTTCCGCTGGCCATTTCTATATTGACATATCTTCAGGGTCAAGCATACATCGAAGACCATCAACAATGGTGACTAGATTGTTTGACGTATGGTAAAAAAAACCTCATCCCCACGATTTCACAGGCAGTGTGACAGAGCTACAACAATCAAGAACACTCTTGCTGGGAACACTGGGGTATGACGGGACCTCTCAGCTGCGATGGCCTGCTACTAAACTTATATTCAGATTCTCGTCATCACCGGTGGCGAATCTTGGATGGACGAATCTGTACAGCCCGACTTCCTCACCTGCGGCGCTCTCGATGCCATCTCCATCCATGCCTACGGCACCGGTGACTACGCCACTTCCGCGATTCAGACATACGTACAGCGCGCCCAGGCTGCCGGCAAGAAACTGCTTATGGAGGAGTGGTACGTTGTCTCCTCTGAGAAATGAGCTGTCCTTCCTCAACATTTACATCTCGCAGGGGCGCTTGCTACTATACTACGGAGAACAACGACTGCCCCAGCGGCAGCGTGCTGTCATCCTCCCAGCGTAACGCGAACATCAAAGCTTGGGCCGGGCAGATCACGGCCGCTGGCCTGCCCTGGCTGTACTGGCAGGTCCTCCCGAATGCCGACCCGCATGTGAGTGGCTTCATGGCGCATGCGGGCGCGTGGGACTTGACTGATGTTCTCTGGCAGTGGGACACAGACTACGAGATCGGGCTCGTCAACGACCCGTCCTGGAGCACCCTGCAGGCGGCGGCTCAGGCGGCGTACTCTGCGAACGCTGCCTTCGATTTCACCCCGTGGCTGCTCGCGTGAACGCGGCTCGTGCGGCATCATCGCGGACATCACCCATAGCTTTCAAGTGCAGCGCACGCCATATGGTGGTATGCGCGCCTCTTGTCACTTGTCGTGCACATGTGACGGATCACGCGGAACACGATCGGAACGGGGTGCTTGGGTATAACAGAGCTTGTATACAACATGGGTGCAAAGCTACAATGTGACCATATCAACGACGGAGTGTGAATAAATAGACGGAAGCAGTGGGTGCGTCGGCAGCGGGTAGATTTCACTGATGCTCTAATATCTCCTCGCTCTTTTGGTGTTTACTCGTACACGCGCACAGCAGCAAAGTCCCAGAACGCGTTGGTGAACGCGCTGGGGTTGTTGTTGACGTAGTCTACGCCTGAGGTGTGAGGACGGACACCCGCAGGAAATGACACGGATACGAACCTACGCAGGTTCCAGGGCAGCCAGCACCCTGGAAGATAGAATCCTGGCCAGCCCAGTCGCCGCCTGAACCATGTCTGTCAGCAGCGTCCAAGTTCACCACGCGGTTGCACGCACAGAATGTCAAGTTGATGATGATGTTGTTCGCGTCAAAGTGCGAGGCGATGTCGCAGTCGGTGTTCGGAAAGTACGCGGTCGGCGTGCCCTGCAGCGTTCGGATCAGCAAAGTTCAACGCCACAAAATGTGCCGGCTCACCCAGTTATCGGTGTTGATGCTGGCGGCCCCGGAGCTCACGTCTGATGGGATACTACTGCCGCGGGGGAAGAACCACACCTTGATAAAGGTACTGGTGCGCTCCATCGCATAGATGCCTCCGCCAATGGCGTTGAACGAGGGACCGTAGCTGTTCGTAGTGGAGGCTTGGACACCGCAGCCGGTGTTTCCGTCGGTGTTGACGTCGCAGTTGTTGACGATGGCAGTACCGGTCATAGTACGACTGGCGGGCATCGTACAGTCCGCACTGGTGTGGAGAGTCATCGCGTTAGGCGATTCGTCGTTGACACCTTCGATCCTGAAGAAGGTTCGGAGTCAATTAGAGGTGATAGCTCGGAAACTAAGATACGTACTGCAGCGGCACGAGGCGGTCGAGCGAAATACATCCGTTAGCTCCGAAACAAATAGTCACATTGCACTCTCACGATGTCGACTTCACCGCCGTTGGGCCAGTTTGACTCGTCAGTCTCCCATGCGGCGGGCCATGTTCCACAGCCTTGAGGCATGTGGCGAACATCGAAGCTGGGTGGTCACGAAATTCAGATACGGACAAACCCGGGAACTCGGACAAGGAAAACATACACTGATACGTGCGTGGTGTACGTCTTAATGCTACGGATGCGGACGCTGTCACGCCCGGCTCCGCTCGCGCTCAACACCGTTGTGTCATCGGCACGCAGGATGAACGTGTTTCCGTTGGCATAGGTCAAGTTCTTTGACAAGGCAGTCTGCTGGTCAACGTAGTTCCTGTAAAACGATGAGCGAGTTGCAGTCATGATAACCGTGTCGGAGCACTGACACTCGTCCTGCAGTGGGGTCTGCAATGGCCTCCCATGTGAAGGTAGACAAGAAGCTTGAGCCGATATAATTGTCCGTCAGGCCGTAGGTGGCGGCGAGAGCACTGGGGAAGAGCGCCGTGGCGGCGAGAGTGAAGGTGGCGGAGCGCATTGTGAAATCGAGGGCGAGGTTGGAGAGCGTACAGGAGAGTTGCCTGTTGATACTGCATATCCGGAGATGCTTTTTATATGGTGGACGTTCTGCTCTGCTGTCCTGAGATTGGCAAGAAAACGTGCGCATCGCCGCTAGCTTTACACACCAAAAACAGATAGCATTCTATCAATAGATGGCTGGTTGACTGTTGTCAACGAGTTCTACCTATCACATGGGGCCGACAGGCAGCGAGAGTCGGGGACCAGCGATGCTGAGAGGGTGGATAATCCGCGGAAGCATTCGAACTCGGAGTGCGGTGGATGCAATGCATGGCTCACCGGTGTTTCAACGTGACTGGGCTCTGCCCATGACCACATAACCATGTGTTTGGCAGTGCACCATCAGTCAGGTTCGCCCTGAACGTAGAGAATTGCACATCGAGAGACGGACAAAAACATCTCTTTGATGGTAGACGCTGATAACATCCGTTGCTAGAAGACGAACAATCAGTGCCACCATGCTCCGCAGTGACCCTCGTGAGGGGTGTTCAGCGGGAACGGGAGACTTCGTAGGATCACATGAAGAGGCGTCTAGATGTTTCTTAAAAGCACCCACAACGAAGACGTGGAAGCCACACATAGGACGTACTCACGTTCGCGCGGTCCCGGATGCGATGGAAATGTTTGAAAGCGGTCGGGACAGATACACAAATTTGGTATTCGGTCCGGTTACACGCGACCTAGATCGTTGTAGAGTTACTCCGCGCACTGCAGTAGATAGAGCGACCTCACGTCCGGGCGAGGCCCGCGAGGATCGCAGCAAACCACTTACACGCACCGCCTTTGACGCGATGATGCGCCCCTGGTGACGCGAACCCCGGGAGCCTACAGCGTCGGAAAAATAAGTCGCCTGTCGGTCCCATGGTGAAACAAACTCGCTCACATGACATCTGACAGCATCTAGCGTTTCCCCCTTCAAGCAGCGGCCGAAAGACAGCTTCCCTTGTTGTGAGTTTATCCAGGGGTACATCGATGAACAGGGGGCATGTGGCGGGTAGTTAAGCTTTTGGATCTGCATTGCATCAGCAATCCCAACGTCGGTCTGACGCAACTGAGCCCATCTGGGAGCGTCTGTTGATGCATAGCCCAGGACGCTTCAGGCGCGATATGGGGTTCCCGATGACTTGGTCAAAGACCTAAAGGTGCTGTCGTCCACTGAGACAATGCCGTCTCAACGGACGGTCCGAGGCGGTTGTACGACAGGGAATCCGAGGTGCTGGCGTCTGCAGTTACATGAAATCAGAGTGCCGGCCGGTGTTGAGCGATAAATGCGACATACCAAAGTCGCCAAAATACGAGTCCAGAGATCTGATAGCAATCCTGGGCACCCGTTTCACATATACGAAGGAAAGGTCAGTGAAAGGTCTGGCGTCACGAGTGCTTGCCACTACTCGTGAAAAAGAACGTCTGGTAACAGGTCGCTTGCAAGCGTGAACGGGGCGCGGTCACGGTCATTGGGCTGTGAAATGTGTGGGCTAAGAACCCAATGATGGACAATGTACTGAGAATGGATGCCGCGATCGTTTATATTTCGTCGACGCGTTCGGCCAATGTTGGCGCAGCAACTGTGTAGCGCACGAGCTGCTGCCAACGCAAGGTAGAGTCAAATCTCACGTAGAGGATGTGAACAGCGACGAGGAGCATTGTAGGTGCTCACCGCGCCTGCAAGAGACCTCGTGGGATTCATGACTTCGGCCGCCTTTCGCGTCCACAAACAGGCTCCAATTCAGCCACTATACTCCAAACAACCACCATCCTCATTCTCTCTGTCTCAACGATGATGGTGTTTTCGGCAAGCCACTCCGCTCGTCTAACCGAGCGACAGCCAGATATTGACGATCATGATGGGAGGCCGTGGCGAGAACACTGGGTCCAGCGAGGAGTCACGGCGCATGGGGAAATTTGGAGCGCGAATTTCGAGCAAAGACTTGAAAGAGAAGGCGTCCGCACGGCGTACGTCGCGCTGAATCATGACCCAACGGCAGAGCACGTCGTTGCAGAGAGCGACGATGAAGGGTTGGGCGCGTCCGTCTCTAGCTTCAGAAGCAGTTCCCACGAGTCCCAAGCAGGCGAACACGCAGTCGCACCCGTGGACACCTCCTTCCCACCACCACCACCACCACCAGCTCCTGCAACGACCTCGAGAACGATGGCGACCAAGTTTCCGCTGTGGATATCCATCTGGTGAGTGCAACACAGACAATGACAGTCTTGAAGAATTGAAGAGTATACAGGTTTTTGGCTACGATACCTGTTATTTTCTGGGACGCTGGATACTGTTTCATGAGGTGTGTGCCCTATAAAACTTCATGCAACACGACTCATGGAACGTGGTAGACCCCGCTCGATGCGAGGAGGTGACCTTCACTGGATATGGTCCCCATATTCGCTATATCAGGATATTGACTACGTACGTCGTGACCGCTTGGGGTATACCGCGTTCCTCAATGTTCTCACGGCTATCCCACAGGTCTACGGCCTACGCGCTTTCGAGAACCATGAAGGTTTCACAAACGCGCAGTGTGAGCACCCTGTCGCCTTACGTTTCAGGATACACGCTCACCATGAATGAAGCATTCCTGAACATCGTGGAGAACCTCATGAACATCGCTTATCTATACCTCGCCCACGTCAAGCAATCGTCTATCGCCCCGCTGCTCGGCTTCGCCAGTATTATAATGACGTTGTCAAAGACTATCCTCTATTGGTTGAATGAGTACTATTGTGGAGGCTGCTCTGTTGGCCACAATGATCTGAAGACGCTGGTCGTTTACTGGATCATCCCGAACGGGTGAGTAGGTTGTACAAACTGAGAAGTATGGCGCTGACAAACCCTAATATGTAGCTTGTGGCTCGTCGTCCCTGCTTTCATTCTGTACCGGTTAGGCAAGGACATCGCTACGTCCCTTCGCACCGTAGACAGGCTGGAGAAGAAGAAGGTATCTGGGAAGCGGCAATGATGGGTTTCAAGATGGATAGTTGCACGCACCAAGGATCTGCTGGATATATAATAAAGTTGTGTATTTAGTCTTGTATTTCTTATGAATTATACCCCGCATTCGACCTGTCGCTGTCTGCTCCTCGGCGCCGCGGCGCATGCTTTCACGAGAGTTAGGCGCATTTTGGGCGCTTCACTCCTCTACTTCAATACACTACCACCGATTCTAGGCTGTCCGTAGGACCCTACAAACCGCGAGTCTGGCTAGCATGGCATCTATTCTGGCCAGGAATGCTACCCGGGATCTTTCTAGGGCGTCGTTGGCAAGAGGAAGCCGTGTATTGTGGTTTAGCACTTCGCGGCGATGGCAGGAGGAGCTGTACCCGTCACAGCGGCTTGACTACCAATCAAAATACGCTGAGAAGCTGCAAAAGAGGGCAGCAGAGTAAGTCATTTTGTTTTGCAGACCACTGCACGAGATGACACGCTCCGACCATCATAGGGAAGGTCTCACCGTAGAGCAACTGAAGGAACGAATCAAAGAGCAGGAGAAAGCGAAGAGGAAAGAAAAGCTTACTTCGCCTCTCCCATTCCAAAGCAGTATGTCAATTACAGCGTCCAAAGCTCAGTCCAGGACACCCTCTGCACAAGCTCCTCCGGCACCCTCCGTTCTCCGTAAAGACAGCTCGCCAGTCAAGGTTAGTTGCCGCGTCACTACTCACACCTATACCTAGCTCACATATACCCGAAGCCTCTCTCAAACATCTTGAACCTTGAGAAGTTACTGCAGACACCACACACTGCGGAGCAGATTTCGCAACTCTGGCGCGTATACCACGCCTCGCGATCAAGTGGAACGGGACGGGGGTATCTCTGTGCGACCATCCCAGTGGAAACGTACGAGAAGATGGCCGGCGTTGCCTCAAAGTACTCGAATTTTGTGATTCCCGTTCCAAGAGATGCGTCACAAGCGGCCGAACCCGCCGGCGAAGACCAGCGGGCGTACGAGTTCTACTTCATGGAATGGGGATTCCATGGCGCACCGGTAGACCCCAAGTCCACACTTGACATCTTCCAGAAGCCACAACCCTCGACGAACCCACAAACGTCCACCGTATTGTTCACACCCTTGCAAGAATACAAGATGCGAAACTCCTTTGCGACGCCGTATCTCGTGTTGACCCACTACACTGACCTCGCCAGGTCACACGGCATTGTGCTTTTGCGTGGAGAGATTACTCCCTCCAGTAGCGGAGTTACGCCTGGTGGCGATGGCAGATACATGCTCAATCAACAGGACGCCCAGTTGTTGGCCATGGGTACCCAGAAATTCTATCTCTGGCCGGACGAGCAAGGGGAGCGCGCAAAGTTGCTGAAGACTTTCCATGAAAACCCCGCCGCTTTCAAGTGGGAAGACCTGCTCAAGCATGCGGAATTAGCCTAGATTATTGGTAGGTCCGTAATATCATGAATAGCTAGGTACACGGGTGCTCAACTTTTCCTACGTAACAGTGTACATATTCTGTTATAAAACCCACTTCACTACTTCTTTATGGCGCCTAGACTGGTTTGTGATCGAGCGCAGACACTTCTAGACCCCAAGGAAACGTAGAGGTAGAGGCGAGGAGTCTATGTCAGCCTCATGACGCTGGTGAGTCGATCTCGTCAGAGCATCCGTGATATACCTGTCGACGGAGGCGGCCGACTGTCAGGCCCTCGGTATGTTGCCAACATTCCTAGAGTGGACACAGGAGGCGGATGTCCTGCGCTGTGCTGACTTTTGCAAGCCTCTACTTGATCCTTAAAATTCTCGATGCACGCGGTGTTTTCATATCGCTCTGCTCAGCCTCGACTTCCACCTTTCCGTTCCTCAGCCCCACAGCGTCTCCCTCTTCTACCGACTTTCGCCTCCTTCGCAGATCCGCTATGGGGTTCATGTCTCTCTTCACCCGTAACAAGTCGAATGTTTTCAAAGCGCAGACCCTTGAAGAACGTCAGGTAGGCCCCCTTATGTCAATTATCGGTTCAACATACCCACAATTGGCAGCCTCATAGTAGTCTGACCTTGCAGCTGGCTAGGCCAGCCGCCCAAGAGCTCGAGAAGAGGTTCCTAGAGGAGATGGCGGAGGCTTGCTACGCCTTACCGTTGGCGAAGGCAGTCGACGTTGGAATTGTTACACACAACCTTCAAGTGAGCCTCCTGCTGTCGTTTTTTGACTCGAGATTTGATTCCTTCCCAGATCGTTCATGACCCATCCGGCCTAATTCTCAGCCGACCCGACACTCCTCCTAAAATTCGTGCCCTCGTCACCTCGTCGTCCAGTATTGCGCCTGCAGATTCTACACCGAGCATGGACGGCGGCGATCACAATTTCGTACTCACGCTTTCCGACTTTGACGCGATCAAATACATCGGCGTCGGCGGGTACGGCAAGGTCTTCCTCGTGTACGATAGGTACTCGCACAAGCACCTCGGCATGAAGGTGGTCCCCAAGCGCAAGCTGCGCCTCCCCAAATGGGTGAAGCTGTTTGAGGAGCAGCGCATCATGCGGCTGCTCGAGGACTGCCCCTGGGCTGTGAAACTACAGGGCAGCTTCGAGGACAGCCTGAACTTCTACATGGTGATGGTGAGCAGGGCAGCTCGAACGTCAGCGTCGTCCGCTCACAGTGGTCTGTCAGCAATATGCAGCAGGCGGAGACCTATTACAGCGGCTCCGCAGACAGCGGAGATTCAAGCCGAGCGCCGTCAGGCAGATTTTCGCGGAACTGGTATGTCCTTCTGGTCCTTGTCTGTTAATGGGTCCCAATACTCAACTACAGTACAGGTTCTCGCAGTCCAGGAACTACACAAGCGCCGTATCATGCACCGCGACATCAAGCTTGAGAACATCCTCCTCGACAAAGACGGACACGCCCTCCTCGCCGACTTTGGTCTGTCCATCGGCTTCGACGCGGAGACGCGCGTATGGAACGACGTTTGGCGCGGCTACCACGTCCACGTGCTGCCGGACCTCAAGACAGTCGCGCGAGAAGATCGGGGACGCGATCTCACTGCGGAGATGGTGGGCACGATGGGGTACGCGGCGCCCGAGCTCATCGACGCGAAGTACACCTACCACTCCTACGAGGTCGACATCTTTAGCCTAGGCGTGTGTGTCTACATGCTGTTGGTCGGCGCGGTGTGTTTCTCTCGCATGTTGGTTGTTGAGACGGGGCGGGATTTCTGACGGGTTTCGCTAGATGCCGTTCGGAAACGAAGAAAGAATGAAGTTCGAGGACGTCGCTGAACGAACTATGCACCAGCCGGCTGCGTACCCGGATGACGTCGACGCTTGCACACGCGACCTCTTCGACCGCATGCTTGCAAAGGACCCACGCCAGAGGATCACGATCCCCGACATCAAAGCGCACCCGTACTTTGACCATATGTCAGTAGTGGAGAGCTCCCCCTACTTGTAGATCCGCTCACGATGTGTTTCAGTGACTGGGATCGCGTCGCTCGCCGCGAAAAGACAGAGTGGCACAGGGAACTCGTGTTTGGCGAGAACAAGCCTCGCGCTATACGCAAAGTGAGCCCCTGCTCCTTCCTTCTTTTGTTTGCTTACCTTCCTCCAGCGCAATGTCAGACTCCCGGGTGGCGAGCCCCTGGAGCCGCGCGACTGCTTCTCTTGGTTTCGCTACACGTCTCCGGGGCTCTCGGTCAGGTCGCAGCCGAACGACGACGTCGAGGTCTACGAAGCAGACCCGACCCGTTCGCCATCCGCATCGCACTCGGCGCCGCCAACGCCGCAGCTCGTCTCCGACACCTCGTCAGAAAATTCGAAAACGACCAGCGTGGGCAGTTTGGCCGCTGGGCTACTCGAAAAATTCAAAAATTGGGGGAGAAAATCAAGTATAAAGGGATAGCTTCGATTGGTTTCACGCTTTGTTATTTTTGACTGGTTTCGTTCTGGATATCATCGTTGTGTAGTATCTACGTGTCATGTATAGTTTGCTCTCGATATATATATATATGATTCCGGTGTAGGGAATTCCACGTGCACGGACAGTTAACGCTGCTGGGAGCTGGCAACCCTCATGGATAAACAGGATATTGTCCTGGTAGTGTCTCCGTTGTCAGCTCTTATGCTCAGCTGCTGCTGCTGCGTTCT
>KN840537.1:85442-96367 GCA_000832265.1 Phlebiopsis gigantea 11061_1 CR5-6
AAAATCTTAACATGTCATTTCACGGGTTTCTACAGGGTTTCCCAGGGCCAACTTTGGCATTCTCGTTGTGACAGCGGGATGTTGCGGACTTTGGGGTCTGATGTCGATCTCGGCGGGTGCATCAAGGGTCTCGCGATCGCGCCCAGAGTTGTCTGTGTGGCCCGTCGAGGGCAGTAGTGCCTGGTCCAGACAACGGATTTATGCACGCCGTCCGGAGGCAAAGTGCAACGTTCTCTATGCGTCCTCTCCGCTTGAGCGGATTGTGAGCGGAATCCAGATGCAACATGCACTGTGAGCATTTGCCGATATCAGGGCACCGGAAATGTTATCAGAAATGGCTGGGAAGAGTTTCCTTTGGCGTAAATTTTCGCTCGACGCGAAAAGGAACCGTTTTGATATACTTTTAGTCCTATTTCACACTCCAGAACAGGCCTTCTTTCAGGAGGACTTATTCGGCGCTGGAATATTGGCCGGATGTTACCCGAAAGGTTATCATTTCCGGTGGCACATGCAGGAAATGCTTCCGAGATGTGTGGAAAAAGTAACTTTCTGCTTGACTTTCTTTCGATATTCATGATGTAACCTTTCTGTGAATAACCAAGTACTCCATAAAGAGTATCAAAAGGCCATATTATATGAGGGCTACAATCTACCAGAAATGTGCCACAAAGCGAGGTAAGCGCCGATGCCCGAAGTGATGCCGCTTAAGGCCGTGTGTGACGTGACGTACAATGATTGCGTGACGGGTAGCCAATCAGGATGCGCGCAGGAGTCCAGACTGGGTATGACATCACGGCTCAGGCAAACACAGAATTCCCGCGCCCCCGACACACGGGCGCCTGGCCATACTTGGACGGCCTGGTCTAGGGCATGATATTGAGCAAGGGTCTGTCTTTCCGTCCACCACTGCCGAGGCCCTTTGCTGGCCGCCCGCCATGCGCAGAAAATACGCCCACCCTGCTCTCCCCAACCTCTGGTTCAGGGATGGCGTCCTCTGCGTCCCTGGCTACACCTTTGAGAAGGTCAGCCATGCCGCGGCCATCCCTTCCCAAGCGCGCTCACCCAGCCACGCTCGTTCCAGGCTGTCCCATGGGAGGACACAGGCAGCATGACTCTGCTAGCAGAGGGCGTGAGTCTCAAAGACGGCTCCAACATCCTCGCCAAAATAGCGTCTGCCCATTCCAATGCCTCCATGTGTCTCGAGCGAGAGGCGCACATGTGAGTCGCTGCAGCGGCCGCTGCCTTGGGTCCTTGCTGAACACCACTCGCGCCTTCGTGCAGACTAGAGCGCATGTCCAACAACGTGGACAGCTCAAACATCGCCCTCCGCATCATCGAGCTCTTCGCCATTCCAAAGACCAACGGCGACTGCGTCGTGCTGCTCCTGATGCACCCCGGTCTGAACCTCCTTGGCCGCTATTTTCCTCCCGCCAAAGTCAACCAGATGCTGCTAGCGGACGCATCACGCGCTCGGCTGTCCCCGTCCCACGGCGACGTGTACATGATGGGTGTGGAAGAACCTGAAGCCATAGAGGAGATGGAACCCATGGAGATCATGGATCTGGCCTCTTTCCTCGAGTAAGCACCATCGGTGACTTGTAGCGAGCCAGAAACCAAGCCTCGTACAGGTTTGCAATCCAAGCGACGCGTGCAATTGAGCTATTACATCGGTGCGTGCCAGTGCCAGCATGCTCAGGTCCTGGAACTTACTCCGCGCAGATTCGGCATCATACATCGAGAAGGCAAGTTTCAGTTTGCCATCCGATGCCTGTACCTTACCATTTCACAGTACGTGCCAATGCATTCCATCTTAATGCACACAGTGGCCTCGTCCGGCTCGTACATTTTGGCAACCGCGCAGTGTCACTAGAACAATTCGGCGTGCCGTCGACGTTTGTATTGCGTTCGGACGCATTCGAGGAAGCCAAGAAGTTCAAGGTAAAGGAAGCCCTGTGTTATCTCGGTACGTCCCCATCCGACCACCGATCGCCCATCCTTAACTCAGTTTTCCCGCGTGTCAGCCCCGGAACAGACAGGCGGCATGGAGTCTACGACGGAGGACCAGCGCACGGATCTGTATTCCCTCGGGATCCTCTTTTGGACGCTCCTCGTCGGCCGGGGCACGCTCCCCTTCGAGGGCGGGCCTCCCGAGATTCTCCACGCGATCGTTCAGAAAAGGCCTATGCCTGTACACGAGGTTCGCAGGGACATTCCCCAGGTGCTCGCGTTCATAATCGACAAGGTGCGCATCATGATCTCGACGAGGAACAATGCTACAACAATTCTCATTTCCGCAGCTTCTTGCCAAAGCACCAGATGCTAGATATCACAGTGCCTGGGGACTTAAACAGGACCTATTACACTGTCAACGGTTGCTGCTAGAGTCAGTCACTCTTGCAACCGAGCAGACCTCCACGGAGGTAGGTATACGCACGTGCATACCACCTCGAATTTCTCTCACATGATGCAGCTTATACCATGGTTCGACTTTGGACAGCAGGACCGTTATACGGTAGGTGCGGGGTTGTTACTCGTTTCGTAGATGATCTCATTGTATGCACAGGAGTTTACCATACCCTCGCCGCTGGTAAAGTTGAGTTTGATGTCTTCGGTGCTTCGCGTCTTATCTCTGTGCAGTTCGGCCGTGAGAAGGAACTTGAGACAATCCGAAACGTCATCAGGAACGCATCCACGAGCTATTCTCGTTACATCAGCACTCCTTCGCAGTCCATCATCGTCAGCTCCTCGACGAGCCATGATAACAGCGAGGACCACTCTGACTCCAGCTCGTCTAAGAGCGACCCTGTAGTATCACCCGTCACCAGCGTGAACATATCAACACCGCAGCACTTTCCACCCGCCACGGCCAGCTTCTCCAACGTTGGCGCTTTGACGGGCAGAGGCAGCAGTCCGGGCGGAGAGATGGGCGCGAGTCCGCGACTGCTGCCGTCGCGGGAGACCTCCATCTCATCCAGCATGACGAGCAGTGATGGACTGAGGCGTGCTGCTCTGGGGCCGTCGTCTCGCCGGGGGAGGACGCATGCTGTGGTCGTCTCGGGACCTCCTGGGTAAGTCACTCGCCCATAAAAAGCTCGACAGACTTTTTCATTGCGAATTAGTGCGGGTAAGAGCACACTCATCCTTGCGAATCAAGCCAAGTGGAGATGTGCGTCTCTTTCTCTCCTGTGTCCTAGCTCTGCATTGAGTATTTCTCCAGCACACGGCCTCTGGGGCCATGCAAAGTTTCAAGAATTCGAGGCCGCTCCGTTTGCCTCTCTCCTCTCCTGCTTATCTTCTGTTCTGAGACAGCTCATCGTCTTTCACACTGACCTTCACCGTTTTGTCACAGCCCTACGAGCGCGACTCGGCCCCCAGCTGCAAAACGTTCCCCTCCTATATCAAGGCGTACCGGAGCTGAAAGACGTTTTAGGACTGTTTGATATCACTCTAGATACGCCGCAGGAGGCTTTGGAGACGCATGAGTTGCGGGCGCGGTTTGAGTCGTTGGTCGAGAGCGTATTTTCGGTGCTCGCGGAGACGAGGTTGTTTGCACTGTTCTTGGACGATCTGCAAGACGCGCCTACCTCGTACGTTTACTGTTGTCAGGGTACAACTCCGGCGTCTCACACGACAGTTCAGGTCGCTGGACTTGATTAGAGCGCTGGCAAACTCGAGAAGTCGCATGGTATGTAGTCTCTTGCGGGCGTATCACATCTGCCAACTCGTTGAATGCCATGCAGCTTATCTTTGCCACTATGCGCTCGGACAAGCCGTAAGGGTTTTTTGCCTGTTCTCGTGGTGTTTCCCTCCTCATCCAGTCCAATAGAGACGCACTTGAAAAGGCGAAAGGTATATTCAGCCGATCGACGACGTGGATAACCCTCGAACCTCTCAATTATAATGCGGTGTCCAATTTGGTGTCGAGAACGCTGCGTCAAGAGAACGAAGCCTGTCATCCGCTCTCGCGTCTAATTCATGCAGTGTCTCTCGGGAACCCATTTTCGGTCCGGAATATGCTTGCGACGCTACAGCGACAGCGCCTGGTATGTCGGTCCCATTGCAATTAAGGATGCGTGCACCAACGTTCGAGATAGATCACGTACAATTGGGACAGCAACCAGTGGGATTACAATCTCGATGCGATTGAGAAGAGCCTCTCGCAGAAGAAGCAGGACTTGGACCCGAACGACATATCGTTCCTCATCGCACAACTGCGAGAGCTGGACGAAGACGCCCGCAAGTACCTCATATGGGCCTCGTTCTTCGGTGCAACGTGAGCCCCCGCCCCGCGCTCACGGCAAGCTACGCTGACCTCGCACCAGATTCAAGGTCACGGAGGTGGCGTTCATGATGGACTGGGACGACTCGGGGAGCAGCAGCGACGACGACACGGACGGGCTGTCGAACGTCACGAAGGCGGTGTCGCAGCTCGGCGAGGCGACGGTGGCGACGACGCGCGGCTCAATGCGCGGCCTACAGCTCGCGATCCAGGAGGGTTGGCTAGTCCAGCGCGCGCGCGACATGTGCAGCTTCGCGCATGACCGGTACCGCCAGGCCGCGCAGGCGGAGGCGGCGGGGCTACCCGAGGGCTCGATCCCGAAGATGTCGTTCAGGGTAGGCGCGGGAGGTGTTTCTTTTGTCGTGGACAGACGTCAGCTCATATGGGGCGCAGATTATCCTCATGATGTTGCATGAGCCGACGCCTGACATCTACCGCATCGCGGAGCATGCGAAACAGTGTCTTCCGTTGCTCCGAGAGCACCAGAAGCGCGATGAATTGTTGGATCTGTCCATCGACGCTGGTGACTCAGCAAGGGCAAGGGGTGCACACGAGGTGTGTAGTCGGAATTGTGTTCTCGCCACAACCAAACTCACTAAAATTTCATAGTTAGCATTACAGGCGTACTCGAATGCTGTCAAGCTCTTGGACGACGATCCATGGATGATATATCCTGAACGGACAATGTGCCTGTACCAGAAGCTCGCGGAGTGCGTCTTCATTTATGTAGCTTCATCGTACGTAGATTGATATCTCGGCAGGCTATCGACCTGGAAAGGCGACTATCCAACCTCTGAATACTACCTCTCCGAGTGTATGCTGCGCTCGGACGACCCGGAGAACAAGGCGCAGATTCTGCGCATCCGCGCACGGAACCACTTCATGCGGGGCAACTATAGTGATGCGCTCACCCACACCATCGACGGCCTGCACATGCTCGGCGTCGACGTGAACCCAAGCCCATCGCGGCGCGAGTCAGAGGCGCTCTTCGAGGAGGTCAAGAACGAAATACTCGCGGTGGGCTTCGATGAGATCCTGAGTATCCCCCGGGCACGGGACGCTCGCACGGATCTGGCGATCGCGTTGTTGAATGATGCAGGTGCCAATGCGTATTGGAGTGGTGGGAAGGGACATTCTGATGTTATTGGTCTGACGGTGGGTCGTGCTCAGGTGCTAGTCATGGCTGCGAGCACTGACGGCCGTTTTCAGACTGTCCGTCTGGCACTGAGAGCTGGGATGTGTCCTGGGACGGCTCTTGGCTTCTTCTGGGCCCTTGGCGGTGAGTACTCGAAGCCATCTTCTTTTGTGGATGCCGACAGCATTAGCGTGTGCAGCCGCCGCAGAGCGGAGAGAACTCTACCGATTCTCCGCGGACCTGGGGAGGCTCGCTTTGCGCCTTGCAGACCAGTACGGATCCAGTCATGAGAAGTGGTAGGTGACGTCTTGCGCCAACAGCCTTAACACTGACGAACGTTTGTAGTCGTGCGCTTCTCCTCTTCTGCCCCCTCGTTGGGGGCTACGACAGCGCACACTACCGCACTAATTTGCCGCGCCTGGAGCAGGCCCTCAAGTATGGACAGAGCGCAGGCGATAGGTTGTATTCGAGCTTCTCGACGCTGCATCTGGTCCAGTGCCGGCTGTTCGTCGCAGATCATTGTACGTCGTCTTGCGATCTTTAAGACATGTCGACTAAGGATAGGTAGTAAGCGAACTAGTCCCAGCTGCTGAAGAGTCGTTGAACGATATCGCGATGTGGTCTCAGAACACCGACCTCATTGTCTTTGGGCAGGGTAAGAATACGGCACGCTATTCCCGTCCCGTTGCTGACGAGTTGGCAGCCCATCTGAATGCCGTGCGCGCGTTTGCCGGACTGACTGTAGCCACCTCACCGGACACGGTGTTTGACACGGAAGAAATGAATGAGCGCGAGTACCTGGAGCAGTCGGAGGTGCAGTTGGGCAACACAGTCCTCACCATGAATTGGTACAACGCCTTCAAGGTGCGGACAGGATTTTTGAGGAAGAAACCTGGCAGTCTGATTGCGTCATGTAGGTCGCCGCCCTGTTCTGCCTTGGCTTTCACGATGCGGCTGCGGAGCTTGGGTTCACGGTCTGGGATACCCGCGACGCGCATCCAAAGTGAGTATCACTGATCGGAGCATGGAGGACTCAAGCTTACGGTGCTGCAGCCATCGGCATTCGCGCTATGCGCTGTTCTTCCACAGCCTCGCGATGATCAGCTGCATTCGGAAGGGAGAGATCACCCCTCAGCAGTATGCCAGGTACAGCCATCAAATCGACGAGAACCAGACGTACATTCGCAAGTTTGTGTATATGTCTTCGCCACCCTTTAACCTGCTGACCGACGAATGGCAGGTGGTTGTCGCCGAGCCCTGTGAACAACAGCACTTGGGTTGCTTTGGTGGACGCAGAGATGGCGTCGTTGGCGAACAGTCCCGATGCGTTCAAGCTGTATGATGTGGCCGTCAAGTGAGTCTGTCTGCGGCAGGGGCATGTGTGGCCGGCGCTAAGCCATGAGTAGGCTCGCGGTGAACAACGATTGGTTGCTGGAGGAGGGCTGGGCGCTCTTCCTGGTGAGACCTCTGGATTGTCGGGAATTCCCGCGCGGTGGCTGAATGCGTTTTTCCGGATTCAGCAAGGAAGTCACTTCATTCGATGTGGCGTGGAAGGTCTGGGGGGCGAGCTCCAGCGTCGTGGCGTGTCTCGTCAGGCGCAATGGGGCGCCCGTGGTATCGCGTATGTCTCCCCCTGGCTCGCTGCTCTCTCAACCTTACTTTCCCTCCCCTTAGCAACTATATGGCCGCACAGATCGACGACCGTGTCCAGTTTGCACTCAAGAGACACACATTTTCCGCCTCCGCTGGCGTGCAGACTGACCCCGTCATTATCAACTCGTCGACACCTTTGTCTTCCGAAGTTGACCTCTTCCCCCAGACTGCAAAAACTAGCCCAACCGACGAAGACATCATTAACAAGCTAACCGCAGACGACCTCGCGTCTATCCTCAAATGGAGCCGGGAGATATCCAAGGACATTAACTTGTCTGTCGCACTGCAGAGGCTCACGGAGATAGTCACTGGTGAGCACATGAGTGCAAACACGCGTTCGCGGGCATTGACGGAGGCGGCAGAAAACTCGGGCAGCCAGGCTACATGCGTCGTCATCGCGCGGGAAGTTGGAGATTACACGGTCGCAACTAGCATGGTGCCTCCAGAAGTTTGCCAAGTGCATGAGTAAGCCCGCCAGGCCGCATTCATTCGGACGTCGCTAATGGCATGCCAGGACTCCCATGCCTGTGAGAGCCCTGCAGGATCCGTTGAAACGCGCAGTGATCCAACACGGTCTGTGTTCATATTACGTTGCTCACGCGTCTCCTCACGTTCTCTAGCTCTCAACACCAAATCGAGGATATACATTGAGGATATCAGCACCGAACCACGCTTCTCCTCCGAGGCTCGTGAGAGCTCACACCGCTCTGTCATATGCTTGCCGATCTTCAGCAACCGCGGGCAGACATTCGGTGCCATCTATCTCGGGACAAAGTACACGTTTTCGCCGCGCATAGTGACGATCCTCAGTCTGCTTTGTGATCAGGCGAGCATCGGGATCGCTAATGCTCTTCTCTTCCGATCCGTCCAGGCTGGCACGCGAGAGAACCTGAAGATGATCGCGACGCAAAGGGAGGCACTCGAGGCTGCGCGGAGGAGTCGAGAAGACGCGTTGAAGGCGACGAAGGTATGGCCTCGGCGTATACGCGTGGTGTAAGACTGAATAGTATTCGCAGATCAAGAGCAATTTCTTGGCTTCGATGAGCCACGAGCTACGCACTCCTTTTAGGCGAGGGTATTCCAGTCATGTAAACAGGATCTCAATGCTGACGGTGTCTGTTGTAGTTCGTTTTATGGCCTATTGGACATCTTGAGCGGGACCGAACTCAACCCTAGCCAGAGAGAGATCGGTGAGGCATCACTCATCCAATTCGGCGCCAGGAAATTTACCTCGTTACACCGCAGTCACGACGGCGAAACAGTCTTGCGAGCTGTTACTCAAAGTATGTCGAAACCAATCGCGAGAAAGTCTGCGCTGACGCAATTTCGTCACTCAGATCATTGACTCCATCCTGGATTATAGCAAGCTTGAAGCCTCTGGTAAGTGAATAATTGAGATATAGGATTCTCTGATGTAAATGATGTACCAGCTCTGAAGCTCGAATACTCTGGTTTCCCCGTTGAGAACATAATAGCGGTGCGATCATATCAACCCTTGGAAAATTCATCCTTCTCATTATCTCATAGGACTGCATGGAACTGTTACTCCCTATGGCTGCCAGAAAATTGGACTTATCGTTTGACATTGAACCCGCTGTTCCACCATGTATGTATATCATGTCCGATTGGAGATACCTGGCTTACCCTAGTTTACAGGGGTAACGGCCGACTATGCGCGGATCCGACAAGGTAAGGTCACATTCTGGAAATAGCCTTCCATGACTCACATTACGTAGTACTCATGAACCTCATTGGCAACGCCGTCAAGTTTACTCAGAGCGGTTATGTGCGCGTTATCTGTTCGGTGGATCGAAACACGATGTCTACCGCCGGCGAAGTCAATCTCAAGTTTGTCATACAGTACGCATGCTATGCTGCACCATTGCCTCATGGGCAAAAGTATTAAATTCTATTGTAGGGACACAGGCATCGGATTGAGTCCAAGGTAGATCCTTACGCGGCCTTCGATGTCACGATACTCATACTTTTTCAGCGACGTCGATCTTTTATTCGTTCCTTTCCAACAAGCAGACAACTCGTCGACACGTCGGTTCGGTGGCACAGGCTTGGGGCTGTCGATCTCGCGTCAGCTGGTAAAGCTCATGGGCGGTGCGATCGGTGTGCGGTCAGAGTTGGGAGTTGGATCTGAATTCTGGTTCACGATACCGGTGAAAACTTGTGAAAGCCAAGAGTCAAAAGACGTAAGCCCTTGTGACGTTCTGGGGGATCTTGCGCACTTTGAATTCATTCCCGACGTAGGCGTTGGCTGAGATCCAAAGTCTCAAGTTGCAGCTCATGAGGCCGTTTCCATCTCGAGTTCTCGTCGCTTCCCAGTCCCCGGCCACTCGTTCGCTGCTGAACACAATGCTCACTGGCTTCTTCGTCAACTCCGTCGGGTCTATCGAGGAAGTCCAGCAGTACATTTACGACTCACGGGTCGTCAGCCCTGGATTAGACTTCATCATTCTCGACGAACAGTCCGAGGCACGCGCGGACGACCTGTGCCGGTTCCTACACCAGTTCCCGAACGACCCGTTCAAAGATACGAAGCTCGTCCATCTGTACACGCCGACTACAGACTCGCTCACAGGCCACTCGACATTTGAGAACAGTGTGCCAGGTGTCGAGCGGATGATAAAGCCCCCGCGCACGGCGAAGCTGCTGCAGATGCTGGCCACGTTGAAGAACCCGGCCCAGCAGCAGATTCTATCCGTGGGTGGTCCAGGGCCGTCTGACGAGCAGCAATCCCTTAGTGCGCGAACACTCTACGGTAACGTGCTCATCGCGGAAGGTAAGTTGTGCCGGGCTGATTACTGAATATGTGGCTAAGAGCGGTGGCGCTTCAGACAACGACATTGCTCGCAAACTGCTCATCAGACAGCTAGAGAAGTTCGATCTGAATGTAGTTGCGACTACCAATGGCGAAGAGGCTGTAATGCGTCGGTGCACAGTCTTACTAGCTCCATCTCCTTTATCTGACTACCGTCGTAGAATGGGAATCACGAGGTCCTGGATACTTCAGCATAGCTCTGTTCGATCACCGTGCGTACATCTCGTCTTAGCCAACAGACTTCCTCTCAGACTGATCGCCCCCTTGTAGACATGCCTATATGCGATGGAGTAGAAGCCTGCAAACGAATACGACTATTGGAGAGTGCGCGTCGAACGGGCACTCTTCTTCCTAGTGAATTATCCCGCTTCGCAAACGTACTATCCTTGCTGACTTCGATTCCTCAGTCGTTGCCCTTAGTGCGGACTGCCAGGAGTCTACGAAGCAACTTTGTTTGAGCGCGGGCATGAATGCATTCCTCAGCAAACCTTTGAAGCGAAGTATGTCTATATTGGATTATGGAGATATGCTTAGCTCACCAATATCCTTTCAGACGATCTCATCACTTTGTTGGCCATGTTCCCTACACCCGCGTCTGCCAACATTCTCACCAACAATATACCGCAACTGTCTTGATATCTCAGTTTTCCCTCTCAACAGTCTTCCTGGGACGAATATCCCTACTATCACTGTCTCACATCACCATATATACCACATCACATCCCGCCTACATTGCTATCTGTTTGTTGTTCAGCATTGGTACTGTAGTTCTCGCATATACGTCAATCACCATGGAGGATCTAGTGTACATCTGTCGCGCATAGTCTCAGGCTACTGTACTAATATCGTTTCGCACACAAATTGGATATATTGTTGTACGAAGTGCAGCGTGCATGTCATTGGCCAGCTATACAGTGCGGTCTCAATGAGAGTTGGGATTCGTGGTATAATAATAATAACTCATATATGACCCATATCGACCCAAAGTCAGTAATGGTTTCATTTGGCTCTGGGTCGTTGTTACCTGC
>KN840538.1:0-32276 GCA_000832265.1 Phlebiopsis gigantea 11061_1 CR5-6
TGGGAGGATTGAACTCCCGACCTCACGCAGTCACTTGATGCGAAGCGTGCGCGCTACCACTGTGCCAAGTGCCCTTTGAAATTGAATTCCCACCATATTCTCCGATGGATTGTGGATAGCTTGGTAATTGATTTATGTCAGCTACACGAGAATGCGCTCGTATAACCCGCTATGACTTTGAGACGAGCAACCGGAGAGCCTTATCATATCAAACAATGACAAGTTGTATGCCTACACGCCATGAGAAAATCACTAAGTGTCGTACACCTAAGGATGATATTCAAACTCACCTAACAGAGGGGCGCTATCGAGTAACCTCATACTTGCATCGTATTCGACCCTACATCCCCCTCCAATACACATTGCCTCTACTCGCAGAGAATTACCAAGGGGGCACGGGAACGACCCAGTCGTCTGATTTTGCCCGAACGCCGCTAGTAGGGCGATAGGTGCCTCAGTCGTCGGCGTGGGTCGGGTTTGCCAGGTCAGCCTGTTGAGTTCGACAGTAGATGGTGATAGAGGAGTCAGACGTATTTCGGGAATCTGAGATATGCCATCATCACGCTCTATCGTAAGCAGCTTGTCCTTGAGCTCGAGTCGCGCAGGTAGATATGCCTGGAAGGCGCATCTCTGGCCGGGTTGGACACCCTGCATAACAGGATATTCCATGACCGCATGATCCTATTTCAACCGTAGAAGGTTCAGCTTATTCATTCGGCAGAGAGGGAGGCGTGCTCACCTGTTCAGTCAAAAATACCCATTGGTCCTGGGGAAAGGTGAAGTGGGGGTAAATAGAATTCACCCGGGCTATCGCCGACGGCCAGCCCATGCGCACACTGTCTGTAGCGGTCGTAGATGGACGTGCCGTGTACTGACTGATGTCCCCGTGTTGTAGCTTAATGGCGGGCACTCTCTCGAGGCCTAGATAGAGACCCGGCCTTCGGAGCTTGCTTGCGTCGATTTTGGATGGGATACCGGAAGCCAAAGCAGACTTCCAACTGGTTGTGAATGTGGCTGCGTTGGAAATGAGGCTGAGTAGGGCGACTAAGCAGGCGAGGAGGGGAAGTATCATCGATTTTGACCAGCGGGAGGTGGCAGGTAATCGCCCCTGTTCCTTGAAGGAACGTGCAGAGAGATGCGCAATTCCGTGGTCGTGCACGTACTCCTCTGGAGCCATGAGCGGGATGCCCTCTTGTTCGTCAGCCATTGTGAGGGAGGGAGTAGGCGAAGTCAACGGCCTCTCATGCAGGAGTTGCATTATGAGCGCCAGCGAGGCAGAAGTGACAGCTGGCGTGCGAATAGATGCGGCGCTGTGCGACTGCAGGCCTATAACGGGTGTCATTAAGCAATGCTGTAGACTTCATGTTGAGTGGACTGCATGGCTTGTTAGACAGTTTGGAGTAAATTCATAGCAGTCAGTTCGCTCACCAGCGCGCGGGTACGCCAAGATGCAGGAGAGTACGTGGCCTTCGCATGTCTTGACAGTCTTGGGACCGGGCGCGCGAGAACTCTTCGCCCCTGCCGGCCCAGTCGCGCGTGGATGCCGCCGAGTGCCGTCCCCGAAGAAAAGCCTCCAGCGAGCTCCAAACTATCGACAAGTCGCCGGCAGACCAGCAAGAAATACGCGGGTGCATTGACGAGGGAAACGAACACAAAATGTGTTGTTTCTAAACGAAGCGTGCGACGGGGCGCAACGTCCTCGGTCGCCATTGGCTGACCCTTGTTCCATGATCCACGTCCATCTGAGATGCGTAATTTAGGTGTGTCACGTGCTTACGCGGGTGTCTTCACAAGCCCCTGGGCATTAGGCAAGCTTTTACTTTCTCCTCTTTCTGTCACCCATTCACGACTCTGCTGCACGCTTGAGACCCATACACCTGGCCCTCCCCCTCTATCCTCGCCTGTGTCCACTCGCCCACGAGTCACCATGTCCGTCTCAGAAGGTTCCGCCCCCTCCGTCCCCCTTCCAAGCCGGAACGCCTCAGACCAAACCGTCGGCAAGAAGCCCCCAGTGTGGGCGATCAGTGCAAGCGCACCAGCGGCGCCACCAGCTCCGCTACCCGCCAAGTGCGACCGACACCAGCCAGGTCGCTCCGGCGTGTGCTGTAAGGAGCTGAAAGACGACGATGAGCGGACGCTTGTAGACCCCGACGTCGTACGCGACGTGTGAGCACCCTCTCTGTAGTCATATGGATGGCCTACTGATGGCGGGTACGATGTAGCGTGATAGGATTGTCAGACGGCCTCACGGTGCCATTCGCCTTGACCGCAGGGTTGTCTTCTCTCGGCGAGTCCAGACTTGTCATCCTCGGCGGCATTGCGGAGCTCGTCGCGGGCGCAATCTCCATGGGCATCGGAGGCTTCCTGGCCGCTCAGGCAGAGCGTGACCACTACCGCTACCTGCAAAAGCAGACCGCCGCGCGCGTCATCCGCAGCTGCGACGGCGAGATGGAGCGCGAGGTCTACGGCGTGCTCGGCCCCATCGGCGTCAACGAGGCGACCAGCCGTCTCGTCGCAAAGCATCTCCGTGACGTCGAGATGGACTCGGGCGGTGAGGGCAGTGACTCTGCGAGCTCCGACACTCGCGTCGAGGAGGGATCTGCCTTGCGCTGGAGCAAATCCGTCGGCCTCACCGCCTTCTTGCTCAAGTTTGGTGAGGGCTTAGAGGAAGTCACCACCGCGCGCATGTACATCTCCGCCTTCACCATCGGCATGGGCTACCTCCTCGGTGGCATCATCCCACTACTGCCATACTTCTTCGGTATGTGTACTCGTAATCCTCTCGCTCCGATTGGGGGGACTGAGCTTCTCCTTCCCCTCTAGTCCCCAGAGCGCGAACAGCCCTTATCTATTCCTCCATCGTCACCGGCATCGTTCTTCTTCTGTTCGGCGCCGTCAAGGCGCGCATAACAGGCGCAGCTGGCAGGGGTGCTGGAGGGTACATTTGGGGGGCGTTCTCGACCCTTCTCGTGGGCGGCGCGGCGGCAGCTGCGGCGTACGGCCTCGTTGCTGCGCTGGAGGGTGCAGAGTGAAGGACATCATTCCAAGTCGATGTGCCAACTTTTGAGCTCCCTACATAACTAATTTCTGTATCTGCGTAGACTGTTCACTCTTGTATTTTTCAGCCGTCGATCTATCGACTGTCATCCAAATCCCATCGTGGTATACAGGGAGCTACGGAGATTATTGTACCTTCGATAGCTTAATTTTTTCATACGTTAGACGGAGATCTAGAAAAGATACACAACTCTGGTAATCCGCATATACGTGCATCATGTACATGTGAACAATCAACACCTATGACTCCTGTTCGCCGAAATACTCCTCCACTAACGCCCTTTTCCGCAAGCCCAGCAAGAACTCCTCCATCTCCTCTCGCGTCAGCAGCTTTGGCGGCATAAGGTGGTCTGTCGACAGGAATGGGATGTACGTTGCTGTTGCGCGTGCGTGCGCCAGCACGACCTCCTCCGGCGAGCCCACGCTGCCGTTCGTGGCCGCGTCCGCTTTCTTTGGCCGTTTCGCAACCTCTGTGGTGTCGTTCGTATCCATATCGGCATCGCCGTCAGGGGCTTTGCGCTTTGCGTCTGCGAGGGGCGGGTTCGGGTCGTCAGTGACTGTCAGCGACGCGGACGGCGACGGGCGGAGCAGTTTTGGTGTGGGTGTGTCGGAAGGGAGGTTTAGTGCATGCTGGATATGTGTATATGCATCCTCCCACTCTGTACTGTGTTAGCGCAGCGTAGAGGTTCAAAGCCGGCACACGGCGCACCTTCTTCCTCTGCCTGCCGCTCGAACTCGAGCAGCGCGCCGTCGGCCTCGTCAAGATCGCCAAAGTAGGCAGGCCCCTGGTTCGTGAACTTCTTGTAGTATGCCTGTGCTTGGTTCTCCTCGTCCTCTTCCTTCTTCTTGCTCATGAAGAGCTCTTTGACGCCTGGGAGTTCCTTCGCGCGACCAAAGTATCTATGTAGTCCTTCAATACCGGCCGGTCCCATGCCAGATATAGCTTGGGCACGCACTTGTAACCCTTTGTCCCTGGCACCTCCTTCCCGTCGTCGTCCAACATCGCGACGTTCCGCCTGTAGTTCGCACCACCGAGCGCAACGATCTGATTCTCCCAATGCCTCTTCTCTCTGAGCAGCTTGTTAATGTCATCGTTAACGTCCCGGACCTCGTAATCCGTCAAGCCGGCTAACGACACACTGCCTTAGCATGGTGGCTCGCTGCGTTTAGCAACGTACATAGGACATACCGTCTTGAATCTTGGACACTTTGCGGCTGATCTCGCGTAGAATCTCACCACGCCACCGCTCGCATTCTCGCAGGCTCTTGCAGGCACTCGCCATGCGCGGTCTGCGGTCCGCCCGCGTGCCCAGCCCCAGCTCTGCCGCTTGGGCTTCGCGGAAGCGGTAGAGCATCGACTGGGCCTTTTCCTCATTACGAGCCTACAATATTCTTTGGTCAGCAGCAGAGGTGTCTGTGTTGAATGAGATACAGACCATTTTGACGGGCGAGGGGGCAGACTAGAGGTGGAGTGTGTTGAGGTTGTGAACGCACTGAACTTGAGAGCGTCCCTGGCGACATCGTCGAAGTGCACGTGAGTATTATCCAAATGCGGCAGTCGGTGCCTTTAACGCCCGCAATCAAATTCATGCGACAGCTCGCGCGGGAAACGGGTTTTGTCTCGCCCTCGATGTTGCAAACGTTGTGCCAGCTTGCCTTGCTCGAAAGTTGGGCAGGTAGGCCGACAAGATGGAGATGCCATATCGCAGGGGTTTCCTGGAGCTTCGTGGCGCCCGGGAGGGCTACCCGATCAGCGATTTTGAATGCGAGCAGGTCCATGCTCCCACAACGCCTCACACGGGAAATCTCACCGCTGTCGTACTCTGCAGCGTCGTGCCCTGCTGTGCGGCCAAATGCCTGCTTGTGCGGGCAATCACCTCATTGGTGCCCCGGAATCTTGGCCAGATCGGGGGTGAAAACCATTCAAGCAGGGGTGGAGGACGCCCTTCCGCCCGGCCCACATGTCAGCGTTGATCGGCAAATTAATGCTCCTCGGCCATAAAACCCTCCCCCTCCCTGCGTCTTAGTACGTCCCCCATGACCCCAGTCAGCGTCTTACTCTAGCCTCAAGAATCGCCTCAAGTGGCCGTCATCTGTCGACTATCTACTCTGTTTCGAACGCTCACCACTCCTCTGCGATGAGCGAGCCCACGGAACACAGACGCGACTCGGAAGACAAGGATGAGTTCGTCGTGCGCTTCGTGTGTTTCTTCGCGAATAGCTGACCGCTTCCGCGCAGGTACGTCACAGAAGACATCGCGCAGCTCACCGCGGCAGGCGAGATCTCAGAATTCGCAGTCAAGGCCGAGGGCGAGGACAAGACGACCTGGTTTGTCTGGATGCTCGTCGCCTGCGCGAGTATCTCTGGCCTTCTCTTTGGTCCGCCCCATTCCCTTACCCTCCCCACGGTGACGCTGAACGGGCTGCTTCTATCACACAGGCTACGACACGGGTGTGATCTCTGGTGCTCTCGTGACCATCGACTCAGACCTTGGGCCTGCGCAGCTCTCCTCGGGTCAGAAGGAGTTGATCACGTCCGCGACGACGCTCGGCGCGTTGCTCGGCGGCCTCGTCGCCGGCATGCTGTCGGACTTCGTCGGACGCAAGCCCGTGCTCGCTAGCTCGGACGTCATCTTCATTGGCGGAGCCATCGGACAGGCCGTGTGCCACACTGTGTGGTCGATGGTTAGTAGGCGTCTCCCCAGCGACTTCTATCATTCATATGCGCGTGCTCAGCCATTTCGTCTCGCAGATCGGATGTCGCTTCCTGATCGGCATCGGCGTCGGCCTCGCGTCGTGCATCGCGCCGTTGTACATCCAGGAGCTGTCTCCGACGCGCCTCAGGGGTCGTATGGTCGTCCTGAACGTGGTCCTGATCACCGGTGGTCAGGTCGTGGCCTACGGTATTGGCGCTGCGTTCGAGAACCTGCATGGGGGTTGGAGGTGGATGGTCGGGCTGGGTGCGGTCCCGGCTGGCTTCCAGTTTCTGATGTTGCTCTTTCTCCCAGAGTCACGTACGCATTTTTTTAATCATTGTATGCGCTTTCTACAACTGAGACCTACGTGCCAGCCCGCGTCCTTATCCGACGCGGCGAGATGGACAAGGCCAAGCATGTCATGTCGCGCATCTATGCTCTGGCTACCCCTGCGCAAGTCTCGCTCAAGGTCACTGCGCTCCACGCGGCAGTCAGACGGAGCGTCGAGATCGTCAACTCCACCACTTTCTTGCAGCGCATAATGATGACGTTCCGCAACCCAGTTAATCGACGGGCAGTCAGTGAGTACAAATACAACAAACATCTCCCCTAAGCGCCAATCTTGCCATCCCTAGTCATTAGCTGCGGCATGCAGGCCTTCCAGCAGCTGTCCGGATTCAACACCCTCATGTATGCACTTTCTTCCGCTTCTATCAGTTTACTCTTACGAGCTCCGTTTTCGATAGGTACTACAGCGCGACCCTGTTCAAGGAGATCGGCTTCAACCAGCCAACCGCGGTCGGCCTGATCGTCTCGGGCACGAACTTCATTTTCACGCTCTTCGCTCTCAAGTACATCGACATCATCGGCAGGCGGAAGATCATGCTGTTCTCTGCGCCGGGCATGGTTATCGGCCTCACCCTGGCCAGCATCTCCTTCTTCTGTATGTGCCCCTTTTTCGCTCTCTCATCCTCATCACAGGCTGATATGTTCACGGGAAGACCTGACCAAGCACACGGGAGGCACGCTCGTCGACGGCACGCAGTACTCGACGGCATGGTCTGCAATCGTGCTGGTATCGATGATCTTCTACGTAGCGTCATACGCTACTGGTCTGGGGAACGTACCCTGGCAGCAGGGCGAGCTCTTCTCACTCGAAGGTAGCTTGTCCGCCTCTCCATCGGACCACGCATGCTGACGCGCGTTGGCACAGTGCGCGGGATTGGTACGTCGCTTGCGACGTTCTGCAACTGGGCAGGAAACCTACTCATCGGCTCGACATACCTGTCGCTCATGGACCGCATCACGCCGGCGGGCGCGTTCGGGTTTTACGCGGGACTTTGTCTGCTTGGCTGCATCTTTGTCGCGTGCTGCTTCCCCGAGACGGCGGGCCTGAGCCTCGAGGAGGTGCAGATCGTGTTCCGTAATGGGTTCGGCGTTCGCGAAAGCGCACGGCTACGGAGGGAGAAGCAAGAGGTGGCCAAGCGGGGCGTGGCCGCGCCGGAGGAGGAGAAGCCTTGACCTGCGTCCTTTTAACCACGAACGACCCGTCACGCTGAATTTGTTCTATTCATTTTTCTGGTCTCTTTTCTTGTTGTAACGCCGGATATGTTGGTACGAATATAATACGATGCGCACGTCCCCACAGTTCCTAGCGCACCTTGGTCGCGGTCCAGAACGCAGCGTGGTAAACGTACCCAAGCATGCTCTCCGCGTTATTCGTGTACGTCGTGTCGATTGTGCTCTCGTTCTGCATGCGCTTCAGTACAACAGCGTTACCACTATCACCACACGGGAATACGCACAGTGATCTCGAAACCAATCTTTTGCGCTAGTGCCTTGACCTCATCGAGGCTGAGCTCGATCGAAACGTCACCGCTGCTGCTATTTTCCCAGTGCCACAGTAATGGGCCTAGTCGTTGCAGTCAGTATGCCGTTGACTTAGAGAGGCGAAGTACGTACCTAAGTTAATCCACACCCCGCCCGGCGCAAGTTTCTTGTGGATGATGCGGAGGTAGTTGACAATATTCTTTGCCTATGGGCGGAGCCAGTGGAAGAGTAGTGTAAACTGAGGGCCTGAAGGGACGCACCGTGTCAAGAAAGAAGCAGGTGAGGATTGCATCCCAGGATCCCGCCTGCGGCTCGTCATCCTCGTATTCGTCTGGGCCGTAGATCTCCTCGAAGTCGCCTACACACGAGACGGGATGAGGCAGTAGAGTAGGGGCGGGGTATGTTGCGTACCTGCGACGAGCGAGAAATTAGAGTCAGCCGGGAGAGACAAGGGCGAGACGTCCGGGAAGGATATAGGACGCAGGAGGGCGGTCTTGTCGCGGATGTTGGAGAAGGAGTGGACATAAGGGTAAATTGTGTACTGGTTCACGGCGTTCGTGCTGTCCCGCGCGAGTCTGAGTGAGCAGGAGATGCGGTATAACGTTGATATTTACCGATTCAGGATGAAGAAAGAGGCCAGGAGCATGTGATGTGAAAACTCGTTTCCTTGGCACGCGAATCCTGCGCAGCGTCAGCCAGCCGTCGTGGGCGCGGTGGCATAGCGCCTCACCTAGGTTCGCAATATCCCAAGCGAGACGACAGAGCCCAGCACCAGGCACCAATACCCGTAGCTTCGACCTAGAAGTACTCAGCGCGATCAGTTCAGTGTCCAGCAGATGCATTCGGGACACGAGCACCTGTCTGCACCAGGCACATGCGCAAAGTGCGCGAGCAGCGCGTCCTTCATGGGCTCGTAGCACACGTCGCGTTCTACTCTGCCCTGCGGGGTACGCGCGCTCGCGGGTCAGACAGCAATAGGGGCGGGGTCGAGAGTACCTCCTCGCTCCAGTCGCGGACGAACTGTTTGAGAGTACTGCGAAGCTTGTCCATGTCACCTTCCGTCGGGCGATTTTTTCTTCCCTGGGCAGCCGAGGGGGAAGCCTGCGAGTGGGTATGTCCTCCGCTTCCGTGGGAGTGCGAGTGTGTATGTGAGTGATCTGAGGAGCCGACATATAATACACACGTGCTGAAGCTATATGCTAGAGAACCATACCGTGCGAATGTGAGGGGCCGTCCTGTTCTTCTACAGCCTCGAGCGCATGGCCAAAAATCTCAGGGTCCGCGACGAGCTGCTTCAGAAATTGCGCGTTCGCGAGAATGGCTTCATCGACCTCGTGCAGCCTGCTCTTGTAGCCCAACGCAGTGAGCAGCTCTTGGTCGGCGCGCGGAATCTTGTAGATGTCCTTGCGACGACGGTTGTTCGCCGAGAGCTGCGCCACATGCTCAGGTGTTTACGACGGACAATAGTCTGCGGGGACGAGCTCACAGAGTAAGACTCATACTGGCTGAATGTCGCGACGACATTCGCGAATGCACGCTGCTCTTCCTCGACGTCGTCTGGACCGATTGGCATGGTGGATGACGGAAGAATCTGCAGCTGCGCTCGCGCCCGAAAAGGCAATTCGTCCGAGGCGTATTCGAAGGCCGCCGGTAGAGTGAGCATGTTTTCATACAACAATGTACATAATTTACATGAATTTGCATGGATGAAATACATGATGTAATGGCGAGGTATATAGCGCGCGAGCTGAGTATATGAGTCGTCGCAAATGGCCTCTGACAGCCAAAGAAAGAAAACCCATTATGATTCCCGTAAGTCCACGATCTCCAACGATATATCCTTCATTTGTACGTGACTGTTATCGCAGTCCTGTATATAATGTAAGGAGCAAGTAGCTATTTCAGGATCAATTTACGCACGGTGTATATTGGGACTTCCGGATGAGGATGGAAGGCGTCCTTGGCTTGACACTGTAGGATAACTTGCAGACCCCCAGGGTCTGTGAGGCGGAAAATGCCGAATCTATGGGGAAAATTGGATACACAAAACCTTTCGACATTAGTGGTGTGTACGTACGTGGGCGTAGACTTCGGTGCGCAAACGACCGCAAAAGATTCGGGCAGCATACGTTGAAACCCAGAGTGTGTATGCAGATCTACCGACGACATGAAACACGACTGAGTCGGATGCGTGTGTATCTGCGGATGAAAAGATGAGGGTTTACCCAAAACGGACGAAGTTATCCACGTACCCAACCAAGTGTAATCAGATGCCTCTCTTCTGTGAATTGTAGGACGAGTTCCTCTTCGTCCATCGTACAGGTATCGCTGGTGGAACGTTGCTTCGGAATGAGAAGCGTGGTCACGACATACTTGCTGCCTTTGTCCTTGCCAAGTAAAAGGCCGCAAGTCTCCTTGTTCTTTGTAGTATTGACGCGGGCTATCGAGAGAAAACGCGGCAAGCAGTCTCGTGGCAGCCGGACAGATTTGAGATCCTGCACTTCTGTCTCTGTGGAAACCCCACGTATTATGCGCGCGGGCGCAGGAGTAGCGACGGGAGCCGGTGGAGGAGGCGGGACCGCGGGAGGTCGCGAACTAGACGGGGACGGACCCCGATGCGTGCGCTGATCGTACGAATGTTGGAAGCGATCAGGAATGGGCATGCCCGGAACATACGGAGGAATGACTGGTGGTGCGGGCGTGGATGCCTTAGGCAGAAGGCTGGAGTAGAGAGGGCCAGAAGGCTCTGTCTCTAGTAGGAGCGCAAGAGAGTCGGGAGGAGGTTCGTTCGTAGGGTGGGAGAACATAGATTGCAGTGACGGAACATATCCTTGCTTCAGCTGGTGCTGCGACATCAGAGTAGGGTAACGGATAGGACCTAGCTCTGGAGGTGCAGGAGACGTAGTAGTCATCGGTGGTGGATATGCGACTCTGCGTAAATCCATGAGAAGGAATTATGACGGTATTGAGATGTGGCAGGGAGCTTACCCTAGATGTTTCGGCTTGGTCGGTGTTAACTCAGGCTGTCGCAGTCTATTCCATGATGCATTCCTAGTGTCCGAGCCGGCGACATCTGTGTATGGCGCTGATGCCTCCATAAACATCGATGGTGGATCAGAAGAATAGTGGCTGCCCTGCTGCTGCTGCTGCTGCTGCGAGCTTGGAGGCCTAGGTGGCGGCGGCGTGGCGACAGGTACTGTGTGTGTAGGGGTATCAGGCTCTTGGGACCGCCCGTAGTACGTGTCGGAAGCAGGCTTTGTCGGTGTCAAAATGCTGGAAACGCTAGCAAACTGACGGCGAGTTTCTCTCGCTGCTACATCCGCCTCGTGTTGGCGTTGCAGGATTCCCTCTTGCTCTAGCCGCCTCCGGTCTTCAGATCGTCTGGCCTCCTCTCCCACACGATAGCGCGACGATGCCCGCTCCTGCTCTGCCGCCTCTCTGGCCTCTGCAGCGCGCTGTGCCTCCGACGTGTCGCGTAGTCGCGCCTCCTTCGCCTGTCTCGTCCAGTCCCTCTCCTCCTGCACTCTCCGTTGTAGGTCCTCTGCTTCTCGCCGGGCTACGTCCGATCTCCTCCATTCATCCTCGAGGTGAGCTGTCTCGAGTGCCTGCCTCATCCGTTCCTCCTCTTCCGCGTCTCGCTTTCGACGCGCCGCGTCTTCTGAGGGCGGATGTAACGGGACGTCGTCTCCATGAGTAGAGCGATACGTCTCATATCGCTCCACAAGAAATGGCTTCAGCTTACTGAGCCCATCCAATATATCTTGACCGTTCTATTACATATGAAGATCGATCAGTAACCCCGCATTTCATTGGAACAATTCGCGAGCATTAATGAACCACAATGCACCTCGGCTTCTACTGAGCTGATTGGTAGGAGATATGACACTGACCATGGCCAGGTTCGCGCGTTGGTCCGCGTTCAGCAACACGTTATACTCTTGATGTATTGGCAGCTTCTCCAAGACGATAGTCGCAGCTCTAGCAAACTCTATGAAAGCTGCTTCGTAATTGCTAGCGTCGACATAGCTTTGGCCAAGCTTGCGTGCCTTCTCCGCAGTGCGTAACCAATGCTTCAAGGGCTTGCTCGGATCCCATAAGTTGTGTTGCGCGATGGCGGCTAATTCAGCGATTGACCTGGGGCGGCCATGGTGGCTGGGGGAGGCATGACCCGACGAGGGATATCTTGCAGCACTCATGGTGGTGGGACGTGAACGTACAGGGGGCTGTTGGAAGGGATGGTAATGGTTACAGCACAAGAAGTGCTAGCCCGCTGTCCTATGCACTGCCAAATCAGGATAGCTGCTGTGACTGCGGCGGTTGGTCACGCCGCAGTAGCCGAATTTCGGGAACTGCCGCGGCACTCTGCTACTTGCTCTGTGCCGGCTTGAGCAGTGAGAACCAGATGGAAATTCGGGATATAAGGCTGGAAAACAAAGCTGCAGATTGCGGCAACGGTCTATGCTGCCAGGAGAGAGAATGAGCCACAAAGCGCGATCAAGATTTCTGTGACATGCAACGCAAGCGCCACCTCCGTGAGAACACCGTGGACAGAAGTGTCCGGCCGATCACTGCAGACTTGAAGGTGTCCTCTCGCCGACCTTCAGCATACTTACTTCTTGTCCTTCGACGGACTAACATCATCTTCATCACACTCCTTTTTATTCTGGCGTACCAGCCACAAACCGCAAGATGCAGGATGGCATCCCCGGCACGAAGCGAGGCCTCCTCTTCGTAGTGGCTGTATTCGCTGTCTTCATGCAAGCCGGATTATGGAGTGCTAGACGGAAAACCAGCGAAATGTTCCCCGACAATCCCCTTGTTCCTAAGCCACAACTACTAGTCAACCTTGTCGCTGGCAATGACGACTCCGTTGTAAAAGAACACCCCATACCCAAGCTTATGGATGACGCTGAAGCGGCGTTTCGTGAACGATTGTCGCGCCAAAGCAAGACCCTCGCGCAAGCCGTAGCAGAGTACCGCAAGCGGTTCAAGCGAGACCCACCGCGGGGCTTTGACGACTGGTGGAGGTTTGTTCAAGACAACGGCGTTCTCATGGTTGATGAGTACAATGCGATTACAGAAGACCTCGAGCCATTCTGGGACATCTCCCCGGAGGAATTCAGACTGCGAGCTTCACTGGTGGGTCCACCGCCCAATTGAAGTAATCTCCGCCTCACGTCGCGCGTCGTTTGCTTCCTAGGCAGGTCATCTACCCTCTATTGACCTAGTGAGAGTTCGCAACGGAGAAGGAGTAGCTGTGAACATCAAGGAAGGATATGACAATCTAGACGGTGTCGGTGCACGTGCGAAAGGTTTCCTCCTCATGATTGAGAAGTTCCAGCGTCAGGTAGGCCGTAGGTGGTCTAGACTATATATCGCTGTCTGACACATAGTCTACAGCTGCCCGACATGGACTTGCCTATAAATACCATGGCTGAAGGCCGAATACTTGTACCCTGGGAGCACCGTAGATACCCTAACTTGACCACAGGTGAGCTGTGTCGCATATCCGCCGTCGCCCGTGTCACTAATGTTTGTCAGACGGAGTCGCTGATCAGCTCAGCGGACGGTACAGCCCAGATTGGAGAGGAGAAGGCAACGTTTGGGAGGCTTTCCGGCGTACCTGTGAACCAGGGTCGCCGGCACGCCATCTCTTCAGCTCTAGCCGTGCCTCGCCTTCCACGCAGGCCCGACTAAGTCAACTCGCTGGCCAAAGCGACGAAGTGACATTTGCTCGTGACGTTCAAGGCAACTATTCCTACTGCAAGCACCCATGGGCCCACAACAGCCAAGGACATTTCTTTTCCGACTGGCGCACCATTCCTGTGCTATTTCCGATCTTTTCGCCGGCAAAGGCCTCGGGATATCTGGATATACGAGTGCCTAGCCATTACTATCATGGCCAGACTCGTCGATACACATACGGTTGGGATGCGGTGAATCTAGAGCAACATCGTGTGGACCACATGGAGACACCATGGGAGATGAAGAGTGACCAGGTGTTTTGGAGAGGCGCGTCCACAGGCGGCGGCAGCTCTCCACCGGGCTTTGCTCCTCAGTATCAACGCCACAGGTACGTCTGGTCCGCACCTACTCCCACATCCTTGAAGCCACAGCTGACCTCCCTCGACGTAGATTGGTGAGGATGGCGAGCGACACGACTGACAACAATCGCACAATCCTCTTCGCAGACCCACCTGGCTCTACAACTTACAAATTTGTTGACGTCCCGACCGGCCCCCTCAACAAGGAAATAATGGACGTAGCATTTGTAAAGGTCGTAGATTCTTCCAACTTCCCAGGTGGTATTGGTGCTCTCCTCAGAGACCATCGCTTTGACGAGAACGGCGTGAACCTCGGCGACCACTGGAAGCACAAGTACCTTATTGATGTGGACGGCATGGGCTATTCCGGCCGCTTTTTCTCATTCCTCGAATCTGACAGCGCAGTGCTGAAGGCGACCGTATACCGTGAGTTCTTTGAGGAATGGATCCAACCATGGTATGCCTCGCCTCCTCCCCAAACGTGTATACGAGCTGATTTTCAAGTAACCTCAGGCTACACTATATCCCCCTTTCTCCCACATACCACGAGATATACAACGTTCATGCCTTCTTCTCGGGTGGAACTGAATCCACCCTGCGCGCGGCGAACTCGTCGGCCCTCCAACTAGCTCCTGCGCAGCGCAAGCCCGTGGACGGGGACAGACGCCTTCGACGGATTGCTCGTGCCGGAAAACAGTGGAAACGGACCCTCGGGAGAAGGGTGGACATGGAAGGTGCGAAACCGGCGGACACCAACTGATTTCTACATGACGTGCTGACTCCCTTGATGATGTAGCGTACGTCTACAGACTTTGCTTGGAATACGCAAGGCTGTGGTCAGACGATAGGGACTCCACGAACTTTACCCTATGATAGCTGAGCTCGTTGAAAGATGACATGGTCCCCTCAGACTGCTCGTGCGTCTTGTCGCAGCGTATAGGATGTATTTTATATTCAGTACAGGTTACTTTAATATGCTCTCGATTTCGTCAAATAACCGCTGCCAGCCAGGCGTGTCCAAAGTGCCGCTGCATCTGGCCGTGGGGCGCCACAATTTAGGGCAGCTGCGGGCGTTACCATTTGACTCGAACCTGACTTCCACCTTCATACAGGTATGCCCCTCCTAGCAGGGTCTGATACCTTGAGGATGTTTCATATATATCGTGTTCCGTTCATTGTATATCCATAGGCTCCTGTGACCGGTCTCATGGCTGCCTGTAGCGTTGTGGGCAAGAACGCATAGCCGATCAGCGACAGAAACAAGCTCTATGTATGCACAGAGCGATTTCGGCCCATTATCTGCTGGCAGCTTCGCGGCGGTAGTACCGCTGCCACGTTGTTCGTGCATGGCTGATGGCCTATACACTCCAGCTCTGGTGCGCCGAATTCTGGCCTATTCCTGGTCTTGAAGCATTTGGAACTTTGCTCCTATTCCCACCGGCACCACTTCACTATCAGGGACCCACAGTCACCGCACGCTAGTTTCCGCGGGTCACTGGCACAACGGCGGCATTGCGACACCGAGTTTGGAGCCACGACGGGCGCTGCCACCCGGAAGCGTTCATCCAGGACGAAGGCGAGTGGTGATGAGATCTCCGAGCCATGCTGCTTGTGCATGGCTAGAGGCATATCAATGGCCCTAGACTTACTGTGCTTCCCCAGGTCCCGAACATCGTCATAAGACCAGCGATCCCACTCTGGACACGGATTTAATCGCCCTTTCTAGGACTCCTCGCTCGCTTAGCGACTCACCTTTTCACAAGCTGCCCCCCATGCCAGCAGCGACAATGCCGCCCTCGACGATGTCTCTCTTATCCTCGCCCGCCTCTTCCACATCCTCTGCACGCAGCTCCGATGGTCTACCATTCCCGAGAAATATGTCCGACTTCGAGGTCGAGCACATTCCCACGAAAGTGCCGTTTTCGCCGTCGTCAAAGCAGCGGAGACGACGGCAGTCGTCCGACTACGACAGCGAGACGACTTTCCGGGCCAGCGTGGCAAACCTCATAGCCACAAAGGCTCGCCCGTTCTCTATCAGTGGGAGGATACCGGTAGACCCATCTGCTTTGATATTATTCTTCCGAACGAAGGTATGTTCCCCACGCTCAAGACTTCTAACAAACTTACCGTTGTGGCTCTACAGAGTGGTATCACACACTCACTCGATTTCCCCATCGACGTTGATTACGACATGCCACCGTCACTGGACATGCTCATCGGTGCCTGCCGCCCACATTCAGTCTCTGGACTCGAGGATTTCTCCGAACATGAGTCGCTGTTCTACCCACCACACCTGCCTCTCACGACGACACTCGAGATCGCCAATCACCCCATCCTGGAAGCCGTGCGCAATACCCTGTTCCCTACCCTGCCCACGGGGCATTACCTCACGACGATCCGGGACAAGCTCCAAATATGGCTGAAAGGCAGCGGCATGCGGGCTCCCTTGAAGCCAACAGACATGCGCGTCGCGACTATCCTCGTGACGCTCCCCTGCCGTTTTCGCGGGGGCGATCTCGTCGTGCGTAGTCCAGACGGGAACGAAGAGAAGTACCATGCTCGTGGAGGGAAGACGGGTGACATGGAGTGGACCGCGTTCATGGCTGACTGCGACCACGAGATTGATCCCGTGGCAAGAGGGTGTAGGGTTACCATCTCATACGCGGTGCACCTCAGATCGTTCGGCCCTGCTGCAGTCCAGCCAGACCCGTTGATCACTCCTAGCGACCGCTTCTTGGACCTACTCTCGCCCGTTTTGAACATGTCTCGAGGGCGTAAGGTTGCCTTCCACCTCACGAGCGAGTACGGTGTAAACCCTGGCGAAGCACTGGCCGAGTCTCTGGTACCACATGTGAGTCGTTCATGCTCTGGCCGAAAGGTTTCAACTACTTACCCACGTCGTAGTTGAAAGGTGGAGATTCGGTTCTGTATCATGCTCTGAAGCTGTATAAGCTGGAGCCCGAGCTGCACTGGAGTGCGGGTGGCTACGTTTGGCCTGTCGACCATACCGTCGACTTTACTGAGTCCGACGACGCTCCAGTAATCGCGAGTGCACGTTCACCTCCGTCATCCCTCCGAGGGCTTTGCAGTGCATCCGAAGCTGGTGACTCGGCTGAGGACCTGCGGACGAAGGTCGAGCGGAGCGGCGCTGTGCGCCTGGCTGAGACCGGAATCAGCCTCTTGTCTGCTGCAACATCGCCTGGTGGTATTGGAAAGGAACGCGTACCGTTCGTGCAGAACGGAGAGCTGGAGAAACTCGTCGTCAATGTGCTCTTGGTCGTGTTTGTTCCTTGAAATCTTTTTCTCAGATCCTTTGCTTTTCATTCTGCTATACCCGCTTTGGTTTGATCTGATATGTAGCTGTTGGACTTCATGCATGTATCACCCATATTATACACTCTATACCCACGTCGTGTAGCCATTCTTGCTCTCATAATGTAGCTATGTATTTCTCAAATTTTAGTCTATATCACACTGTTGCTCAAGGCGAATGGATATTGGACGTTACGTGCTATCACACGGTATTTAGTTTATTCTATAGTATTCGTATATTTTCAAAACTCCAAGTCAAAGTCGAACAAACGTTTGGAACATACGAGATATTTGTTTCAAAATGGTATAGTATTTCAGCAAGAGGGCATGGCAGATCGGTAAATTAGGAGGCTGTGGCCAAACTATATGATAGGGACTGCCTTCCAGTTAGGCAAGAATAAAAGGTAATATTTCATCGTCCGCATCAAAATAACCAGGTCACTTTCGTACCTGTAACATGCGTAAGAATCCTGGCCAATCAGAACCATTCCGTTAGGTCCCTGTGCATTGGAACTCCGCTCTAATGCGCGTCTACTGGAGGTTTGGACATCGTAAGCGACGACGACGACGAAATATTTCCCAGCCCCGACGCTCCAGGCGCGTTGCTCGCCGTTCGCCTTGTCCTTTAACTGGGTCTCCCTTCACACTATTATACACTCGAAACTATGCTCCGGCTAGTGTCGTCGGCGTCCAGGCCTGCGTCGACGGGCATACTCGGAGTGGTCGCGCCCTCCACCTCTGCACGACACGGTGGGCGCAAGCTCGGAGATCGCTTGGGGACAGTGTAGTCTGACATGCCCCACTCTCAGGTCGTCGGGCGTTCGGTTCTACCTCGAGTCGGCACGCGGACATCACTCTAACCGTCGACGGAAAGGAAGTGACAGTACCGCAAGGTTCGCTTAGGTTCTTGTTCTGCTGAGGACGACCTGCTGAAGACTGTTTCTCGGAAAGGTTCTGCACTGATCCAAGCATGCGAGGCTGCTGGAGCAACTATACCAAGGTACGCTCCCCGTGCGCCATATCTCCGTGACCCACTGACACGCTGGCTCGCCAGATTCTGTTACCACGACAGGTACGCGATATATATATCACGGAAAAGATGCTGGGACTCAAATACGTGTGGTGCATAGGCTTGCAATCGCAGGAAACTGCCGGTGCGTGTTAGCTATGAAGTAACTTCCGTTCACGCTCACTCAACGTTCGGGTGTAGTATGTGCTTGGTCGAGGTTGAACGTTCACCAAAACCTGTTGCTTCATGGTATGTAATCCGTAGGGAGTAATTGGTTATGCTCATATGTGTTTTAGTGCTATGCCTGCTATGCCTGGTGCGAAGGTTTTCACGAACACGCCATTAGTCCACGAAGCTCGGTGCGCGTCCTCTCTTCTCTTCGACACAAGTGACAAAACTCATGTTCTTTTAAGCGAGGGTGTCATGGAGTTCCTTCTGTCGAACCATCCCCTGGATTGCCCCATTTGCGACCAGGGTGGTGAATGTGATCTCCAGGACCAGTCTATGCGGTACGGCGCCGACCGCACACGCTTCCATGAGATTGCTGGCAAGCGTGCCGTTGAAGACAAGGACCTCGGGCCTCTGGTTAAGACGTCGATGAACCGTTGTATCCAGTGCACTCGCTGCGTCCGGTTCGCAAACGAGGTTGCCGGTGTTGAGGAGTTGGGTACCACTGGGCGAGGTAACGACATGCAAATCGGCATGTACGTCGAAAAGACGATGAACTCTGAGCTTTCCGGTAACATTGTCGACCTCTGCCCCGTTGGTGCTCTCACGAGCAAGCCGTATGCCTTCCACGCTCGTCCATGGGAACTCAAACACACTGATTCCATCGACGTCATGGACGCTCTTGGCTCTAATATTCGGGTGGATTCGCGTGGTGTTGCTGTCATGCGTATTCAGCCACGGCCAAATGACGACGTTAACGAGGAGTGGATTAGCGACAAGACACGATATGCGTACGACGGCCTGAAGTTCCAGCGACTAACAACTCCTCTCGTGAAGCAGGGCCATCGTTTTGTGAACGCGTCATGGGAGGACGCCTTGACGGCGATTGCAGAGGGTCTGGCTCGTTCCGGTGCAAAGGGCGACGAAATTCAGGCTGTGGCTGGCCATCTTGCAGACACCGAGACTCTCGTCGCTCTGAAGGATCTGGTCAACCGCCTGGGCTCCGACAACCTTACCTTGGACTCTCCAGGTGGCCACGCTGCACCTGTACACTCCGTTGACGTCCGCTCGAACTACCTCTTCAACTCGACAATACCTGGCGTCGAGCGTGCCGATGCCATTCTTCTTGTAGGCACAAACCCACGGCACGAAGCCGCTGTCCTCAACTCTCGCATCCGCAAGAGCTGGTTGCACACTGGTCTGGAGGTTGGTCTCATTGGCGAGCGGGTGGACACGACGTATGGCTACGACTACCTCGGGAACGATGCAAAGGTGGTCGCCGACTTTGTTGCGGGCAAGGGCGCGTTTGCGGAGAAGTTCAAGGCTGCAAAGAACCCGTTGATCATCGTCGGTAGCTCACTTGTTGAGCACGCGGACGGTACTGGGGTATACAACGCCCTGGCCAAGTTCGTTGAACAGAACAAAGCGAAACTTCTCACCCCTGAATGGAATGGCTTCAGCGTTCTTCAGCGTGTACGTCCGTCATATTCTTGCGGTACTCCTGTGCTCACAACAGAACAGGTCGCTTCCCGCCCAGCGGCGTACGATATTGGCTTCGTACCATCAAAGAAGGCTTCTTCTGTCAAGCCCAAGTTCATTTACCTCCTGAATGCCGACGAAGTCGACCCCAAATCCATTCCAAGAGACGCTTTCGTCGTGTACCAGGGCCACCACGGTGACCTCGGCGCACAGCTGGCTGATGTCTGCTTGCCAGCAGCCGCGTACACTGAAAAGTCGACAACATGGGTCAACACCGAGGGACGGTCACAACTGGGACGCGCCGCAGTGCCACCACCAGGGGCTTCCCGTGAGGACTGGAAGATCGTCAGGTACGTACATAGACATATACTCTTGTGCCTTGCTCAAGTCGATGTCTCCTTTCAGGGCACTTTCAGAGATTGTCGGCTCACCACTACCATATGACGACGTGCTATCTCTTCGGGATCGCATGTGGGACATCTCACCCACACTCGTCCGCTACGGGGTCACCGAGGCGACGTCGACGGAGGCCACCCTGGCCGGACTGAAGACCCTCATCGCCGGTACAAATGGTGCAAAGGTCGCGGGCACGCCATTGAAGAAGCCTATAGACAACTTCTATCAAACAGATCCCATCTCGCGGGCGTAAGTCTTCTCAACTCTCACCGCGCGTGTATCGGTACTAAATAGATGCTCCGCCCAGGTCTGTTACGATGGCGCAGTGTACCCGCGCATTCACGAAGGGCGAGGCGTACGGCTTCAGCGAGATTTCAAGTCAACCGCAAGCGTCATATGCATAGGAGGATTCTTTAGATTGTCAGGGAACTGCAATTCATTTCCGTTTATCTATCTCTTCGACTGCGCGCTCGGATCTCGGTCTCAATGAGACTGAGGTGCTGTGTGGCATTCAGCTAAGTTCGGATGCTTACAGGCCGCTGACCTCGGTTTCAATGCAGATTCAGTGTTAGCGGCATGCGTCGATCCCAAGAATACATGCGCTGGGCTCCACTTGATCGTAGCCAAAGTCCACGCAGCTCGCTGACCTCAATCGGGATGAAGCTAAGGTTCACTGAACTTATTAGCTTACCAGTTCGCTGATCTGTCCAACGTGAGGGGCCGTCGATGCGGTACTACCGTCCTGCAGTAACGAGTATGATAGGGAAGACATAACCGACTGCTCTAAGAGACAAATACAAGGACGACATGACAACCAAAGCATAGCACATGACAACCTTCAAACCACACAGCTCGATCATTACCATACGACGAGAAGTTTCCGTCGTCACTCGCTGTAGCCCGAGATGCCGCTGAAGTTCGTGATCTTGCCCGCTGAGCCACCACTGACGGAGAGCTCCGACCAGTCCCAGGTGCCTGTACGGTGGTCAGTCTGCGTCACGGTCCCATTCGGACGTATACTATGTGTACGCACCAGTGCAGGCCCCGCTGCCGCAGTTGACGGCCACGCGCTCCGCGCCGCTCTCGACGCTGATGGTGGTCTTGGAGCCGGTGAAGTTAATGTCCTATTTGCGACGTTATTAGTGACGGGTGTATGCGGATGCAAGGGGCGCACGCACAGAGAGCTTGACTCCCGTTCCGGGGGTGCCGAGGGTGGAGGGGTAGCTCTGCACGCGTGTCAGTCGGCGAGGCTAGTGAACGAGAAGTATTGAACGTACCTGGTCGATGATGACACCAAATTTGCGGATGTTCGAAGCGGTGTTGCCACTGTAAGTCACGCCAGAGACCGACGCGTCGGTGGCACTGGACTTGGTCTTGATGCGAAGGGCCTGGTCGCTGTTCGTGATGGTGTTGCCGGAGATGGTGACGCCGGAGACAGTGGCATCACTGGAGATGGAGCCCTGGAGTCGCGTTCAGTTAGTCTTTTGAACCTAGTACTAGAAAGGACTCACGATAGAGATGCCGTGACCACCAGAGCAGGTGTTTCCCTGGAAGACGATATTGGTGCCCTTGTTAAGGGCAAGGCAATCGTCCTGGTTCATGATGATACTGTAGATGATCGGGTCGGTATGCTTGCAAAAGGGATATACACCATCACTGACCTGTTCTCAATGGTGAGGTTATTGGAGCTGACGTCGAAACCATCCGTATTGTGTCCTGCAGACTTGCTGCCGCTCTTGGAGTTGGAGGCATCACCCGCAGCTATGCTCATGACGTGTTAAGTATGTCCGTTTTCACTGGTTCGGGTTTAATCTCTTACAATTATCGATTGTAATTTGCGACAGGGTAAGCTTAGCCGGGTTGGAAACACTGAAGACACGCGCCGGGGAGTTGAGGACCTTGACATCCTGAATATCGCTGAGCATGGGTGCTTCGTTCTGTCAGCGAGCGACATGTACTACGTACAGTCATGGTTCCGGAGATCTTGATCCTGCGAAATTATAGTTAGTGTTGTCTTCGACTATAGGAAGTCACTAAATACTTACTTCATCATAGGGTCGGGCTTGGTGACACCTCCGTTGATACCTTGACCATCCTATAGGGTATCAGCACCTTGTGTTTAATTCACCGCAAAAACAGCATGTACCCAGTAGAATGCGCCATTACCATCGAAGGTATGGCCATTGCCGTTGACTAAGGTGATGTAAGTTTGAACATTGCCCGCACAGCACTACTAATGCATAGCACATACAGGTAATACTGGTGCCGCTAGATAAGAAGACTCTGTGAAGACCTGCGACAGTCGAATTCAAGCTGACTTTCTTACCTGACTTGGAACAGAGGTCCAGCCCAGTTCTCTTCGCCGAAGGTGACATCGCCCTCTGGGAAATGGTGGATTAGCGGTGCTCCGTTTTGTGCGCATGCGAGCCCCGCCGCTCACCCATGTTGACGGTGGTGCCTTCGGCGAGGTCAAGCTCGAAAGTCGAGCCGGCAGGGACGGTGAACGCGTTGATATTCACGGTCGTGCACTTGACGGCGGCAGCGACATCGGACAGCGATGAGATGGTCCCTGTGCACTCCGTAGTTGCTGGGCTGGGTACTGCGGCGATAAACGGGAGGGTGACGGACAGAATAACGAAGACGAGAGACAAGGCCATGACTCGTAGTGCTGAGGTGCTGGGGTAAACTGGTTAGTTCCCTGAGCCCTTTCAGTTCCCGTTCACCGTCTTTTATAACCGCAGGCAGTGAAGGATTGTCCATAATGGTCGACTCCACCACGGCGACATCGTTGAATGCATTCATCAGCATAGGAAATTTAGTGGACACTTCCGACGGCTAATATACCCGCTGGCCGAACGTGGTATGTATTCAATAGACACAGAAGCGTTCTGCCGCCGTATGGCCTGGAGAAACTTCGTACGCGGGCTGTGAACGGGCGGGCCGGCAGGACATACGAGAAAGATGGTGAGTGGGTGTACAGATCACAGGCAATCGCAACTCAGTACGTACCGAAGCTCATGCGACCGCAAGCTGTTCACTCGAAAGTCTTGCCGTTGCGGTACGGTGCTAAAGCTGAAGCGCTGAAGTGCGGACATATGGCCTAGTGTCAGGCCCGCGTCTCCAACCAATTTACAGTAACTATGTGGCGGAGCGGCCGGGCCCGCTCAAGTTCGAGAATACGATGTCGATCAAATAGCAAAGTACTTCCGATGCACATTTGTCATGTCAGAGTCGGCTTACCGAAATTGATTCCATTCTGGTCGATGTCCACATGAACCGCCCACGATCAGAAGGCTGACCCTCCTTGCGTTCATGATATTTGTCATTGTCGACGGAGAGTCTTCCGTTCGAGACTGGAGTACACTGTCCATTATTCGGTACATTATGCACCGAACCCCAAGAGTGAAATTGTCCACGAGTCACTCGATAGTATTTGTGCTCGTCCCGGCCTGAACTCCGAATCAATCGGGAAACTTAGGGTCCGTTCTTTCAGCTCTCTTTGAGCGACGGAGCATAACGATAAGAACTGGCATGTATAAATTCGCGGTGATTTCTTCAGTAAATACCATAACTTTGCCCCGCTGAAGTGAGCGGAACGCATGTGATATACCATTGCAAATTCGCACTTACCACAAAAAATGAGCTGTCATGGGCCCCGCAGCGAGGCAGTGAGAATGATCCGTGAATTACTTGTACGTTTTTGATGGCGTGCCGTGTAAGTTCTCGGGCGAAGAAGGGTACCCAGGACGTCTCGAGTGCGGAATAGCCTTTGCTCACGTGTACGACGTCTCCACGCGAGGATCCACTTTCCCCGAAGGCCAGACATCAGACAGGCGTCATTGACATCACAAGGCCCCGAGTTCGACGGTAAATGTGCTTGCGAAGCTGACAGGGCTGTGGCGGCCCGGCGGGATGCATAACTCCCAACAGATGCCCTCAGGGCGTGATGTCAACGAAAGTGCGGGAGCTCGTACCTCGGGATGATAGGAAAATCCAGAGCGTAGAGGCATCTGGCACCAGAGTCAACATGTCTCTTTGAAAGGAAAACCGAGTAGTGGTGAGAGATGACACGTACAGTCAAGTTGACCCGAAGTTCGAACGGTAACAATATTCTATATCACGAGCTGGTCCGCCTGTCTGTGGGTAATTTGCACCTACTCATAAGACTATTGTCAATATGAAAATCTTATCTTACCGGGCCGCGACATCGTACACCGACATGCGCTACGTGTACTAGTAGTGCTGGAGCATTCGAGTTCAACTGCACCACACGGGGTGAGACAACTAGGTGTTCCATGTTGTTTATGCTTGCTTTTGATCAAGGTTTCTCGTGCAAAGAGGATACCGTTGGTCGGCCTTGATTGACAGTGCGCAAAGTTCAAATGGCAAGAACCAGAACGCCACGAAGCTCTGCCCAGACTGATTACATAATGGGCTGATAGGAAGCGCTGAACTTCCGTGACGCCGCCGCCCTTCGTCACGATGATGACCCGAGTTGTCGTCCTTCAAGCGTTCATTACAAATTGGCCACAAGAGAGGAAACGAGATACCACACTATCTCGAACTTTTCTCACTTGAGACTTTAATAGTCCAGGGCCCTGTGGCTCCATCGCTTACTGCGCAGACATTTTGAAAACCTCAAAATGGTCGGGTCGCCGATGTGCACTCACGCACCGCCCAGCAATCCGAAACACACCCCTCTCGGACACAGCCGCAGTTGGCTATATGTATTGCTTAAAATCCGGTCAACATCTAAGTTTCTTCCTCCGTCTCGGTGCTACACTGTATTTTCCGTGCTTGATTCCGTTACGCCACCGATTTTTGTTTCTCTCTTGCTCATAGGTTTGGCAAGTGCAAAAACCATGGAAGGTTATCCCCATCTGCACTTTGGCCTACTCGATATGCATGATCATGGTGACGATGGTATCTGTGGACGCTGATATTTCGCACGTAGATAGTGACTGAACTTTTCCACCAGCAGCCAATGCACCCGTGAGTTACGCGTAAGACCCACGAACGTCATGATACAAGCCTGCCATCTGCATACAATGGGTGATTATCAAGTGATAAGATGAGATGCTGCGACACTTATGCCTCTTAAGTAGGCCTGTCATGTCACTCCTGTGCAATCCTTTTGACATCATTGGTGTCCAACATCATAGTGGGCTTTGACTTGAGTTGTATCTTTGAACAGAAACAAAGCCTATGAGGTGTGTGAACCAAGCCGGCCTTCATCTTTATTTCGTTCATGCGTTTTTTCTCACTTAGTCTATCCTTGAAGCTGAACAGTTCGGTTTCGTAGGTTTCTTCACACAAACTAGGGGCGCTATATCACATCATGATATGCAGATAGAGCGTATAAAAAGGCTTGCATGAGCTGCATACTGTACTCACCACAGGACAAAGTGCGAAGCATCTTACAGACATGTCTTCCGAGCAAGTCGAGATCCTCCAGCTTTCTTTTCAGTATCTTTCAACCGCTGCGGTCATATTTGCGACACTCAGTGTGTTATTTGGTAACTCATTGCTGTGCTTACCCTTGGTTTATTACTTATGCACATACAGGTATCTATGTGGTCTTGAGCATCTTCGCCATATGGGCGACATACAGACAGCCGAGCAAGGCATCCAGACAACTTCGCAAAGTGACCGTAGTGATGTAATAATTAATTCATGCGTCTGCCGTGCATCAACTGTATGCTAACGAAGATTTCTTTAGGCTTTTCGTCCTGTGCACCCATTACGTAGGACGTAGCGTCATGTTCGGCCAGCGCCGCTCCCTCATCACTGCCAGCACTGAGTTTGAGCCCTGGCCGACACCAAGCACATTCGTTTCTAAGTGAGTGTTGTGTTTTCCAAGCTTAAAATACAGTATTCATGTTGATGTAGCCTTACTACCACGCTTGCGGTGCGGACATTTCTGCCCATGATCCGCGCGATATAACTGATAGAACCTCAGGGTCTCATTTCTGACGGGTTCCTTGCATGGCGAATGTACGTTATTTATGGGCGGGTTCGATGGGCATTGTATGCTCCCATGCTGCTCGTGATTATCACAACGTGTGGGTGGTTTCCTTTATTCCTTGTGGCTTTAGTTTAGCTGATCATGCTACAGTGGTCGGTTTATACTCAGACTTCCAGATCTTTTCCTTCTACCACAATGAAGATGAATTTGTCGACCTATTCCAGCCTTTGATTCTGCGCGTCATGGTGGCATGGGGGTGGATGATCTTTGGGACAAACACTATCATGACAGGATGCATCGTTGCAAGGATCATGTATGTCTATTCCACTTTCAAGTTGACTGCTATGCTCAACTACCACAGATATATCTCGCGTCGGGTTCAACAAGTGAACATGGCACAACAGCACGGCAAGCCGTACAACATACTTGTCGAAGCCGTTATCGAATCTGCTCTGGTTACCTGGGTCGGTCTCCTTGTATTCGAGATCTCGAGCGTAGCGCCAGAGGGCCATCTAAGTGTAAGTTCGATCCCAAGCATCTCAGGCCTTGACTATGACCAAATGTCGACTCTTCATAGACGCACTTCGACGTCGGATTTGTCATGGGATGTATCATACCAGTCTTCTTTGTAAGGATTTTCATGTCCTTTGCCAATATCCACTGACCATTATAGGGTATATCACAATGTTTGATCACACTTCGTTTGAGCCTTGCCCGTACGGACTCGGCGTATTCGGAGGCCCGGGTAGGCAGCGCTTCCAGTGCCAACAACACCACGGGACCAAGGAGGATTGTGGTGGACGTATCTAAGGTTTCCAAACAAGAATCATTCTGCACAAGCTCTATCAGCGATTTGGAGAGCGGATCTACCAAAGATGAGGGAGTGTCTGCTTAGGCCTTTTTATGATTAGTCATATGGCAGGCCATTAGTAAAATAACATGTTGTCTTTCTATACTTTTTCTGCCTCTCACTTTTTAAGCGGTCTTCTCCTCGTTTGCGCTTTTCTGGTCTTTTTGTGTATCTTTTTAACCGCTTTTTTGGATGCTTTCAGTACCACTTATAGGGCGGAATTGCGGTTAGTTGTGACAGGCGCGATGAGTACCTGAACGGGGTGGGGACACAAAAGATCGAGTAGGACGTCGAACGAGAAGAAAACTGAATAGAGGGAGCTGGCGTTGGTTTCGCAAACTCGAAAAGAGTACAGCAGGCTAAGCGCGGGAAGTAAACAAGTACAAATTAAGACCGTAAATCGCAAGGATATTCGAAGGATAATAGAGACGGGTTAGATGGATAGAAAAAGTACATGAATAGAATGATAAAGAGTGCTAGAGTACCAATGATGAGCCATTAAGTGTTACCAAAGTCCGCCCGAGCCTGTAGGCATGCTACAATGGCTGCCATGTGACGGTCAAGCCTTTACATTAGTCCGATACACTCCAACTGGGCAATTCAAGTTGCACGACGCTGGTAGGAGCCATTACGGGCTGTAGGTACGCAGAGGAGTGTAAAATTGAGTACTAGAATGCTATTTAGTGCGCATGGTGATCTGCATACATAGAATGCTTCAAAGGCGTCCAAAGTATCTGTATGACAAAATTCACCCGGAATAAAATCTGCATCTGCGACACCAAGAAGATGAGCTCCTCGAACAGCTGCATCCAGATGAGTAACACCCTTCACCCTGTCTCCTACGCCATCGCCATCTGGTGCAACAACCCAGATCCCTGTATTGGAACATGGTTCATCATCAACTGATGAGAACCAGGTTACGAGAGCACATGCGAACGTGATCTGACCACCGTATTTGAAGGAGAAAAACAGGAGTACACGTGCGGCATGAAGACCATGAAAGCCGGGAAGTGTTGGATCACCGTTGACAAAGACACAATCCCTGCGTGCCGGCCCTCTGCGCCATGAAGAACGGATTGTATACGCCCGCGTTTCATTCCATTGCGCCCAGAGTAGTCACTGGGAGCAGTCCACGGACTGTGTTTGAGCATAGTTAGCGACAACGAGCGTGAGAACGTATGGTGATAAATGGGTCCATAATGTACCTCTTGTCTTGGTCAATGAAACTTCTGCATCTGATATCCGATCCGTGTCCAGCGCGGCCTCGTTCGAGTCGTCTTCGGTGTTCACAGTAGGACGGTTCTCGTCTGACGCCAACGTAATTGGTCCGCTCGCAGGTGCCGCGTCCGCGTCGCTTGATAGCCTGATCTGAACTCGCGCGACAAGTCCAGGCCATGGCGACTCCAAATGCACCCACTGACATTGATACTAGCATTCCGCATGAGATGGCATGATCACCGACCTCAAGATCAATTAGATAATTCATGCATATTGTGAATATTGCAGAGATACAGCGGTAAGCCTAGTGTATAAGACTCAGAATGTCTTGAGGCGCTTCATAGGGTCCACACTGGTAGTCTTCGTGGCTTCAGGAGCTTCCTCGGCTCTGCAAGAGCAATCAGCCACGATGTCGACCTTGCTCTTATCAATCGTTGACAACTTACATCTTGCCCGCCGGATCTTTCGTCGTCTTCCCTGTCTTGGCGGTCTGCTCCAACGCCCGCCCTCGGGTCCTCTTGCCGCTGATGATGAGTGTCTCCGGATGGGGGTCGGGGCCGTACACGTCGAGGTACTTTTCGTTCAGCACCTGTCTCCAGTCCGGTTCGCGTGTGCCCGTGAATATGGGCTGCTTAAAGTACTCGCCGAGAACGAGCTCGTCGAGGTCGACTTCGAAGTAGAACGGCTTGTACCGGGAGAACGGCTTGAAGATCGTGGCGGAATGAAAGACGTCGCTCGTCTAGGAGAGCGCGTGCCATTCTCAGGTCGCTGCCAGCAAGACGTGCCAAACCGCAAGGCTTACGAATTGGGTCTGGTAGTGGATCGTGTACTGCAGCTGCAGTGTGATCCACCGGTAGTCGGCTCCGTTGACGGACCTCCAGGGGCGCTCTGGCACGTCTACCACTTTGACGACGCCGTTCTCGACCTTGTCCACCATCCAGAGGTCCTGCTCGACCGACACCGTCTCCAGACAAATCTGGGCAACTTGGTTCGGATTCCGCAAAAGGGAACGGATCGTCGCCTCCGCGCTGTATCGCGCGCCGTTAGCTACGCTCGGCTATGTTTCAGAGACAGCGCTTACCGCATCATATGCGTGTTGCATTCGCTGGTACCGAATATCTGCTCATCTGTGTTATCCAACGGAGTTGTTAGCGGGATAAAATCAAACATACCATGTTGCTGAAACGATCGCCAACCTTCTGGACGAAGCTATGAGCTTCGCGGTGGAGCCACTACAGATGGTAACACCTGAGGCCAAATATGCGGCGAGATGGAACCTGAACACTTGCCTCGGCAGACCACCTGGGGACTAGGCTGGCATGCGCCTGCCAGTGCAATGTCTTTTCTGCCCACTATCGAAAACACTCAGTGTTGCAGGCTCCCCCTCGCGGGACAGACGACGTACCTGGTTCGCAGAATCCCCCATCACCGATGCGGTCGTCCTCCGCTTCTCCGCTAGGTCTTTTTCGCCCGGGATCAGCGGGAGCTCTTCAGGCTGTAGTCCCATAACGCGGTTGCGCGCGAGAATGCCGTAGTCGCACAGGGTCTGATCCCAAAGACCGACCTGCGGCGCGTCGGGTCGGGGCCGCGCCCAGGAGCCCGCGCCCTGGGTCGTCTCGTCGATCAGCGCGCCGAGGTGGTCCACGGGGATCCAGGTGGAATACAGCCCGAGCGGATGGGAGCTGAGCTTCAAGATCCCGACGTTCCTCTTCGCGACCGCGCCCAGTAACACCGTGGTCGTGACAGGGTTGTCGGGGCGCTTCGCCCAGGCGAGCACCTGCGCGACGTCGAGCGCCGCGCGCCCGGCGAGCTGCGCCGGCGTGGCGTCCGCGGGTGGCATCGCGACGTCGCACGCGATCCCGGCCCTGCCATTGGAGCCCCCCAGCGCGCTCTTCACGCAGGCGACGAAGATGTCGCGGGTGGCGGACAGGCCGTTCTTCTCCCAGTCGACGTGGGGCACGACGAACAGCTGGTATTTGCCGGTGGAGGGGGTGAAGTAGCGGCTCTTGACGTCGAACTTGGTCGTCGTGACGGTAGGGACGTGCTTGACAGACTCTTTGGCCGTGTCGCGCAGAGCCTCGCACCAGGCGGCCTTGTACCAGTCACCCTCGGACGAGAGCCTCGTCGCCAAGGGCGTAAAGATGGCGGGCTTCGACCGCGGTATGTCCCACACAGCACAGGGCAACGCGTCCTTTGCGATTTTTTTGTCCGCCGCACGAAGGGCCTCAGCGCCGGGATCGATCGTGCGCGCGCGCATCTCTTTCCAGAGGATGGTCGCGCCTCCGTACTACGTGGCGGGTTTATTACGTTGGTACGCGATCTCGAACCAGGAGGAACTTGCCTTGAGAACAGGAAGTTGAACGTAGGGGACGTCCGGGTACTGATCGCATTCCTTGAAAAGAATTTTGATAGTCTCGTTCCCTCCGATTGAGACCTCTTCGATGGCGTCCATCCACGAAAATGTGACCTGATCGCCGGGGCCTGGCACTTTCAACTCGAAGGTGGTAAGGGACTCCATGCTACGACAACTGTCAGTCAGTATATCGACAATTACAGAGATATCCTGGGTCACCTGTGAGCGATGTTACGGGATCCGCGTGGAAGTAGATGCAGACTGAGGCTACTCAGAACGCGACTTTGAGAGAGATTTTTATAAGGGACCCCGCCGTTGGCAGAGACACGTGACACCACTCGAGAGAAGGCCAGGTCCCTGCTCGACGAGGTACAATCAGCGTCCAGGACGGTGGACGTTCGAGGACCAACATAGCTGTACCTGGACGCGACATCGGTCGCGGTAGCGCACCGACGCGGGGAGGGACGCTGCCCGGCGAGTCGAGGGCCTGTTTTCAATACGAAAACCGAGCATTCTTCGCAGTCCCGTACAGCGGTGCCTGGGGCCTAACAAGCATCGTGACGGCGGCCCCTGGGATCTTTGTCGATTTTCTGCCCAGCTCTGAGGCGCAGTCAAATTCGAGCGCAGGAACTGGCGCGTAGGTGACACCAATACCAGCGTGGAGATCACCACCAGGAGCGGTGAGAACTGACGCTCCCCGAGTTCTCTCGGAACCGTCGGGAGAATCTGCGAATGATGGCATGTCCTATGAATTGGTTCTACAGGGAACGAGGTGCTCTGTTTATACAAGCACTGGCGAAACACCTACTGTACGTAGGAACGATCAATTTTGAACCGTGCTGGCTGTAACTCGGGATAAGTTCGTTCGGGTGGGCCAGCAGTTCGTATGTCCTGTTGCATGTTTTTCTGCGATGTTACCCGCGTAAGATGAGAACGATCGGTATCGGCCTGAATATTGCATCGTCGGTTTGATGGGTGATGCAAAAAGGATGTGGGAAATTCGCTGACGTGGATGAATATACAGGTGTAGCTCAGTCGACGGCTCACACGTGCTGAGTGGGCCCTCGAAAGCGTGGTTATGACTCGCAGGCACGGCTCTGGAGCGACAGATGGCGGGTGTGGCCAGAAAGACGTGGGTGGCGACGTGGATCGCGTCAGACGCGGGGCTTTGCGGGCGGGTGCGGCTGCTGTGGAAAAACACATGGAGAGATCAGTAGCACATTGAAGAGCGGGCACCGCCTGGGGGCGGGAACGGGCGCTCTGGCGGAGGACTCGGAGGCGCTGGGAGTGCGTCAACGGAGAGAAGCAGCGGCGACATCGAGCGGAAGGCGAGGCAGGACGTCTGCAGAGGCAGGCGGTGATAAGGGCAGAGCTGGAGGGGGACTCGGAGGACCCATCTCAGATCTCGATCTGACCATGGGGAGCAGCGCACTCGAGACAAATTTCGGAAATCGCTCGAACCTGTGCTCGCAGCGTCCCTTCCGCGACTCCTCCCGCCTGCACGCGCCGACGCACGACGAGCAAGCATGCGCCCCCGCCCGGCGCACGGCGGGAGATGCGCGCTCGCAGGGCGGGGTGTGACAGGTGTGACGGGGCGGTGTGCGTGACGGGTGTGACTTGGGGGGGTTGTTTTGTTCTTTTCGCCTCCCACGGATACGAGACTTGCGCAGAGGCTAATCGCAGCACAGTTTGCCTGAGCCAGCCGCACGAGGCGTCGCACAGCACACACGGGAAGCGCAGGAGGAGGTCTGATTGCCTGCATATTCGAGAGTGGCCACCATCGTCGGCACTGTTTTGGCTCGGTGCGTGTCATCTCTGCTCGTCCGCTCGCCAGCCAGAAGAGGCCGAGCCTCCTTGCAGCGTCTTCTGACCGCCGCCCCTGCGCCCCCACAGCACAAC
>KN840538.1:35354-88449 GCA_000832265.1 Phlebiopsis gigantea 11061_1 CR5-6
GCCGCCGCCCGGCAGCGCGGAGCGCAAGGGCACCGTACCCGGGGGCGGGGCGCCGACGGCGGGCGAGGGCGCGACGCAGGTGATCCCGCAGCTGCCGCCGCTGCCGGCGGGCGTGAGCCTGAACCCGAAGGTGACGCGCGTGTCGGTGGTGCCGCTCGCGGACTCGGAGACGGCGATCCGCGCGCTGGAGCCTGCGGAGATCGCGCGGATGCAGGAGTGGATGCGCGCGGACCGCGAGTACGAGGCGCGGTACAAGAGCATGCGCGAGCGGATGCAGGACGAGGTGCGCGAGTGCATCGTCAAGCGCAAGGCGTGGTACGAGAAGGACCCGATGGAGGACCCGCGCGCCGTCCGGAGGCGGAAGGACAAGTTTGAGCTCGTCGGGATGAAGGGTGGGAGGGACGAGAGGATGCGGAGGAAGGTGGGCAGACGGGAGGGTTTCAAGCTGTGAGTGGCACCGTTCTCGTGGGGTGCTGTTCTGTGGCTGACGTTGTGTGACAGACCGAGGACAGTTGATGCAGAGGAGGCAAGCCGCCCAGAGCAGCTGGTGCCGATTCGTCTCGAGTTTGATGTGGATCACCAGAAGATGCGAGATACCTTTGTTTGGAACTTGAATGGTGGGCTATTCGTTCCACTGCGAGGCGACAACGTTGACGATTCGACCACTTTTTCTAGACCCAGTCATCACGCCGGAAATTTTTGCACAGTCCGTCGTCGACGACTACAACCTCGCGCCGAGCTACCATTCCGTCGTCACAAAGGCTATCCAAGACCAGCTCAGCGACTACAAAGCGCATTCGGCCACCTTTGGCGAGGACGGCTTCGACGACACCGTTCTCAAGGGACAGATCGACGACCAGGACGCCAGGTGGTGGGAAGCCTGGAAGAGCCATGCGCGCAGCGACGCAGTGCGGAGGCAGCGCGGCGAAGCGCGCAGTCGCAAGCGCCGAAAGATCGTCAAGGACGAGCTCGAGGAGCCGACCGAGGTACCCGCGGCGTCGACGCTGGATGCGTACATGTCCGTGGACGAGTTCGAGGAGGACGAGAGCAAGGCAGTCGAGGAGATGCGCATCCTGATCAAGGTGAGCCGCCGCGAGAGGTACGGCGGCGTGTGTTTTCGGGTGCTTACGCATGCTTGCAGCTGGATATCATCGTGGGCCCGTTGAAGCTCGAGGATCAGTTCGAGTGGGACATCGACAGCCCTGATCCGTCGCCCGAGCACTTTGCCGACGTCTATGCCAAGGAGCTCGGCCTCGGTGGCGAGTTCAGGTGTGTGGGCTGCTGTTTCCCTTGTCGAGGTCTGAGGCTGAACTGGCCATTTCAGGACCGCCATCGCGCACTCAATACGGGAACAAGTTCAGATCTACCAGAAGTCCCTGTTCCTTGTCGGACACCCGTCCGATGGTTCTGCTGTACAAGACGAGGATTTGAGGCTGTCGTTCTTGCCTTCCTTATACACCGGTGCTCGTTCAATGGATCAGGTCGTCGCGTTCACACCCCGACTTGAGTACCTTAGCGACGGAGAGCTCGAACGGAACGAAAAGGAGCGTGAGAGAGAGCTCAACAGGAGACGACGAAAGACGACGCGTGGCCGCCGGGGAGTCGCTCTTCCAGATAGGGAGCCTCCGAAGACCTTCCGCACGCCCGCGATCGGGTTCCCCGAGGTGGACCCTGCAACCCTCGCCCTCGTTGCCGCCAACGCAGCGCCGACCTCTCGTCGTGCGGCGGCCGCGGCTGCGTCCCTCACCATCGCGAACATGGTCGCGTCGGAGAACGGCACATCGCTGTCGCCACAGACGATGCCGACGCCCGTGCCCATCTCGGCTGCGCCCCAGCCAGCAGCGGCGAAGGAGAAGAAGCCCAAGGGTCTGATCAAGGCCCCGTACTACGACCAGCGTGTTGTCCTGCGCCCCCGCTCGAAGGTCGCCGCGCCTACACCCTCGACCGCTGCCGACCCCGCGACTGTCCCGCCGCCTCTCGACATCGACCCTCCAGTGTCAGTTGCCCCTGCGGAAAACAAAGGTGCCCGGGTTCCCCTGTCTGCAAAGCGGGCGAAGGAGCTCGAGCGCGAGGCAAAGGAAAAGGAGTACGTAGATGGGCAGCATGCCAATATCATCGATGGGATATGGCACTGCTCGAATTGTGGCTGTCCCGAGTCTATCGCGGTTGGCCGTCGGAAAGGTCCACTGGGCGATAAATCGCAGTGCGGTACTTGTGGTACGTGTAGCCCTCTCCCGGTCCAAATGCATCTTCTCACCGCGTTTCTTCAGGCAAATTCTGGCACAGACATCGACGGCCGCGCCCTGTGGAGTACAACTCGAGCCTCGAGTACCACATGAAACTCAAACGGGAGGAGGAGCAGGCGAAGATCGCCGCGTCGAGAAGGAAGCGGCCGCAGGCCCATAACACGGAGGCGCCGTCGTCCAAGGCGCCGACCGCAGAGCCCGAGACCCCCCGCAGGCCTGTGCCAGAGCTTCCAGATGAGAAGCCCACGTCGCGTGCGGCGCCGCAGACGCCGCGGGTGCCCAAGGTGGAGAAGTCCGAGCCCCCCGGCTCGCCCATGTCGACCACGTCGAGCACCTCGGAGCCCCCGTTGGCCCAGCGGAAGCCGAACGGCGCGGGGCCCGCGACGCCGTCTGCGCCGGGGATGGCGCCGAGCCAGAGCGAATCGACGGAGAGCATCCAGGACACCCCGCAGGACGAGTCCGCTTCCCTCCCTGTCACGACACCGACCTCCGCGGGCGGGTCGAGAACGGGGCCGCGCCCGAACAGAGTGAGTATGGACGTTAGATCTAGTGCGTGTACATGACCTGACCGGACGTTAGGACCAGCCGGCGTGGCTCCAGGCCGCGATGAAAGACCTGAACGAGAAGTACCCGGACGATAAGCTTGAGGCGGTCCTGCGCAGAGGTCCGAACCCCGCGCAGCCCGAATGGCGCATCAAATGCACGGATTGTCCCGGAAAGGTGCGTTCCGTCTCGTTATGCAGCAGTGATACAGGCTGACGCACGATGTGGTGCTAGCTCTATACCCCTGGCCCTGGAGAGACCCTCATCAATTACGAAGTACACCTGAAAAACCGTCAGCATCGTCAAAAAGTGAACGCGAGACTGAAAGGCGAACCGAGCCAATCATAATGGACTGTTGGGACGTGTGCATGAAAGTGTCCTCGCTATCTGGAATATGTCATTTGTTGTGTTTTTGCATCGTTCTATGTCCACACTTCTGCTACTGTTGTATCTTTATTTCTGTCCGAATATATCTCTGTCCAACCTCTGATCGTTTGGCTGCCGAGCCATTGGAGCGGTCTCAGCCATGCGAGCAATGCCCCCAAGGAGTCTACGATAAATGAACGTGATATTGAATGCATAAATACGAGTACAGCTTGGAAGAATGGTAGCTGATGCACAACGCTCAGAAGTTCATGAACGTTCATGCATTCATGCGTAGCGCAGCTGCCCAATGTATCGCGAGGTCAAGCACTGGAATGGGGGTCAACTCCGAAGGCTGGAAGCAGCCAAGCAGGAGCGTACTAAAGTGTCCTTTTGGCTTTACTGCGCCTTCTCCTTGGACAGCGACCGTGCGTTGACTGCGAGGAAGTGGTATGCTACCACGGTGAGCATGGCGAGGGCGCCGAGGCCGTTGGTGAGGTTGTACAGCTCGTTGTGGCCGATCATAGTGTCCTGCGATATCCAAACTTGACTATAAGCACCAAACGAATGTCCACGAAAGGCCTTGCCACATACCGCCTTCCGTACAATACTGAAGTGCTGGAGGCAACGCTGGAGTGTTACAAAGCGCCCAATGTACGTGGTGTTTGCTGTTGTTTGCCCGACGAGCGGCACCGTGTCGGATAGGCTCGGCGGCGCCGCGCTCCTCTGAACAACACCTCTTCCTTACTGTCTCCAGTTTCCCTCGTCGAACCAGACTTCAATAACCGAAAATGAGGCCCACTGCTGCCCGCATGAGCGAAATGCCTGGACGTGAGTGCTACCCGCCGCGTCCCGTCGACCTGACCTGATAAATCCCGCTTTACAGCAAAGGTCTACGTGAGTTCAATACCTGCGCTTTAGCGTGCACAGAGACTCGAGAAGATGCAATACTTATGAAACTGTACGAACAGAACCTTTGGTGGGGTGACAAGGGCGTTCAGCGCCAGAAGGGCATCACTGTCTATGGTGCGTCGTGCTTCCACTGTTATGACGGCAAACACACTCAGTCTACCGCAGCTGTCTCTCCTTTCCGCCAGCGTGCTGCTCACAACCTGATTCGTGGCTACATCTTCAATGGCTACCGTCGTCTTGCTTCACACGTGCCATACTGGATTTTCCCCTTCGCTCTCGGTACGTACTAGCCCCCTAGAAAACTCTGGACTGAGCTCACCTTCTTGGACGGTAGGTTACGGAACCTACACCTGGGCGAAGGGCTACGACGAGTGGCAGAACAGCAAGGCTGCCCACGTCGCTGGACACGGCGCTCACTAAATCGGTGTACCCTACTACCCACAGGCATAATGCATAGACTTCCAAGGACTCTCGGTGTCTTCCTATTATTACCTCAAGCGTGCTGCAAGTACAGACTAGGAACTTTCGCCATTCAGAACGCACGTCTGTCCTGAGTCGTTGAGGCTCGTGAGTAGGATGAAATAGTTGAAAGCGCCTGTGGCTGGTCCTGGTCTACGAGCATGTGTTCAAATGTGACTGTCGAAGAATGGTATTGCTTGGATGCGTAGAGGTGGTCCATGCATACCATGCAGCCTGTAAGCACACTATCCATTCAAGTTCGAGCTGACTTTGGGTCTTCGCGTCTCCGGCTCAGTGTCTCAGACTGTCGTACGTGAACTCTGACTACGAGTAGTACATCGCCAGTACTATGCACTGTTATGTTTCCACGGATAGTTGGCCTCTGATCACTTTGCTTGATGGCAGAGCCTAACATATGTGAGAGTCGGACGAAAATGGCTGTCAGCAGCTTTGTGGCGTTGACCGCTTCTTGGGCGTTCCTGCTCGGACGCCCGACCGCCATGAACGGCGTCATCTGCTTAAATTCACCTTCTGACCAAGACATTCATGACCTGAACTGAACGATACAACAACGCTTTCCATCACTCCTAATAGAGTACCTCGGATACCCCACCCGACTACTATACACTACTTACCGACCGACATCGCTCATTGGCCTACAGGTCTACGCACGACCTGCCTCGAACATCTGTGCTGCGAGTGCCATAGGAGCTCCCATACGAATACTGCATCTCTAATCTACAAGTTGCCATGGGAAATGCTCAAAGCTTGACTAGGACAAGCGGAGCCTTGGACTCATTTGTGGCGGAGTTGGGCAACGATGTTGTATACGAACGAAGGTATGTCTCAGTTGACGTGCAATCGCGCGTTCTCTAAGCACACCCGTAGCCTCGGGCTAGCTCGATTCTTGAAGACAGTCAAATGTCGGCATAAGAATGGATACCTCGTGGTGAAGATCTTCATCAAGCCCGACCCAGGTCTGAGCCTTCGAAAGTACCATCGTAGACTGAAGAGTAAGTCAAGCTTTCTATCGATAACAACCAATGCTGATAGGTGCTCTTAGCCGAACGCGACGCGCTTGCCGACATTCCGAACGTCTACACGTACCAATCGTTCGTAGAAACAGACAAGGCGGGCTACTTAGTTCGACAGTGGGTTGCGAGCAGCTTGTATGACCGCATCAGGTGCGTCGCCACGCAATGCTATAGAAAGCCGTTTCTCATACTATATGATAGCACGCGTCCATTCCTGTCGAATATCGAGAAGAAGTGGCTGGCGTACCAACTACTCACAGCACTGCGAGATGCGCGTAACCGCAAGATATCTCACGGCGACTTGAAGACTTCGAACATCCTGATTACGTCATGGAATTGGTTGCTTCTCTCGGACTTCGCACCCCATAAGCCGGCACTCCTGCCTCTTGACGATCCAGCCGACTTCTCGTTCTTCTTCGACACCAGCGGTAGGCGGACATGCTACATTGCACCCGAGAGGTTTTACACCGCAGAAGATAATCCAGAGGCGAACAAGCGGAGAGAGCGGGAACGTGAGAAGGAGGGTGAAGGGAGGAGGGAGGGCAGGGTCACTGAGGCGATGGATTGCTTCAGCGCGGGTTGTGTCCTAGCAGAGCTGTTCCTCGAAGGCACACCACTGTTCTCCCTGAGCCAGCTCTTCAAGTATCGTGTGGGTGAATTGAACGTTGATGCACAGTTAACTGCGATTGAGGATGAAGGCATGCGGGTGCGTCTTGTTGTGCCCAAACTCGCCTATCCTATGCTCAATCGTCTTGCGGTTTACTTAGTCCTTGATCAGGTCAATGATTGTCATAGACCCAACGCAAAGACCGACCTTCGACGCTTTGCTCCATACTGCTCGAGGGACCGTGTTCCCGGAGACATTCTACTCCTTCCTCCACAACTATGTTGCTTCAATCAACGAGCTATCCTCACCATCCCCATTCACCTTCCCCTCTCATCTGTCAACCGCCACTCCCGTGACCGCTACGCCTACAACCGCGAAACCCATTGTCTCGAATGCCACACAGCCCGGTTTGTCGAATTCTCCAGATGAACTCGGCGAGCCACTTCCTAGCGACTCAGACCGCCGGATGGAGAGGTTATGGTCGGACTACGAAAGTGTCGAACCCTACCTACTTCCCACTGCAGACAGCGAAAGTATGGAAGATACTGTCAAGGAGCCCGTTAAGATTGAATATGCAACCCCAAACGTTGCAGGAAAACCATTCCAGGTATCTGTGCACTTAGAGTTCAGAATATTCAGTGTTCTGATAAGAGTCACGAAAGGACATATTTCCTGTTGAACTTGAGATTCCCAATCGAGACAATACACTCCTGAAGGGCTACGGCGATGGGCGAAAAGCTGCTAAAGAGGGTGCGCAATATGCCTCTCCGTATGCGGATCTAACTATAACACTCTGTAGATGGTCCGGCTCTTATTCTTCTCGCGCTCCTCACTGCAAATATTCGGACATGTACCTTGCCCTCTTCCAAACTTCGGGCATTAGACGTGTGCCTCGCATTAGCACCTCTGTTGACCGATGAGGCCAAGTTGGATAGAATGGTGCCCTACATCGTCGAGCTGTTGCATGATGATGCATCGTCAGTAAGGGCCGCAGCAGTCCGGACGTTGATGCAAATCGTGAGCAACCTACTACTCAATGAATTAATGTGCTAATTCCAACTTCCTAGCTGATGTTGGTGACGGTAATCACGCCATCTAATGCGTCCATCTTCCCAGAGTACATTGTTCCGGCTCTCGGTCACCTCATTCGCGACCCAGAGATTTCAGTCAGATGCATGTATGCGCAATGCGTTGTCGCATTAGCCGAGACAGCTGTACGGTACCTGGACATGGGCCAAGCTCTACGGGCACATGGGGCATACAAGATTGCTACAGTCGCTGGCATGGTGGAGGGCCAAGATTACGACGAGACCCATTTTGAGGTACATATGACCTGCTCCCTCAGGCCCGTTCATCTGTGTCTCATCGCATGTCCTAGGTGTCGTATGACGCGTCCATGCAAGATCTTCAGAACGCCATTCAGGAGCAGCTATCGGCACTCCTGGTGGATCCTTCTCCGGTCGTCAAACGTGCCATACTACACAACATCTCGGCGCTGTGTATCTTCCTTGGAAAACAGCGGACCAACGATGTGCTTCTCAGTCATATGATCACATATCTGAACGACAGAGACTGGCTTTTACGGTTCGCCTTCTTCGATTCGATCGTCGACGTTGCTGCATGCGCGGGGGGTAGGAGTTTGGAGGACTACATTCTACCTTTGATGATCCAGGCTCTTTCTGGTATGTATGTCAGTGGTTGGTACACGAACACTGACCATATGCTTCGCAGATGTAGAAGAAACCGTGGTTGCGAGAGTTCTTGCGTCTCTTCGAAGCTTATGCGAGCTGGGATTGTTCCAAAAGATGCGAATCTGGGAGCTGCTGAGCGCCACGCTGTCCTTTCTGTATCACCCAAATATATGGATACGACAAGGTATGCTTTCATGGTCACTTCAAATTCGTGCTAGATTTCATAGAAGTTTAGGCGCGGCGGCGTTCATTGCTGCTGCTACAAAACACTTGCCTCCAAGCGACGTGTGGTGTATCTTGTATCCGTCGTTGAAGTATTTTCTACGGTCCGACTTGCGTGACGCGGATGAACGAAGTCTGCTGCTAGCAATGAAGCCTCAGGTACGATTTTTACCTTTCTAATCGAGCCTCAGGCCACTAACGTGTATAGTAGTTACCCAGGCACATCTTCGACGCCGCAAAGGCCTGGGCCAAAGGATCCGACAAGTCAGCCTTTTGGAGAACTCAGAAGATTATCAGACTAGATTCACCCAAGAACAGTCTTGCATCTGTAAGGCAAACTAGCACAAGCGCACGCTCGAGATCGGAGGAGTAAGCTAGAATAGTCCACACTGCGTGTTCACGGGTTAACTAGTGAAACAGGGACGAAGCTCAGTTGATGAAGCTACAGCAGCTTGGGATGACTACGACGGACGAGAACAAGCTCATGGCTATGAGAGATTTTATCTCCAAGCTCGCTCGTAACATTGCAAGGTAGGACGCTCAACTTCATGTATGATAGTTTACTCATCGTCCACCAGTTTCGAGACGCGAGTCAGAGTCGAACCTGAAATCGATGGGCTTAAAGCATCAAACACTGTTGAACTTCAGAAGCTCGGTGTGGTACCTCAGACAGTGTTTCTGAAGGCATCTGTCGACAGCAGCACCACTCGATATGCGCGACCACTCGTTGCTCAACGGGCAGTCTCTGAGCTCATCCGCAGCCCGCTTGTTGGCACTCCGCGCTCGCACAGAGCTATGAGCGCAGACTTCAGCACAGGCGCAGGCGGTGCGCCGTTTGAAGATCTTCGCCGGAGGTTAGCTATCATCAACGGGTCTACGACGTCGCTGGCTGTGCCGCAGAGTACCCGAGATGCGAGGAGTCCTACCCTACCGATCGCGGACGTGTTCACTTCGCCGAGCTCGAGCACCGCTGTGTCAGACGTCCCACTTAACCGTCCACCAAGTCCAACGGAGTCCGTGGCCTCAGCTGCAAACTCGTCGTTCCGTGGAGCGGTGCATCGACTACACATCGGAAGCATAGATGGACAAAAGGCACTGCCTGCTCTGGGTTCATCGAAGGCTAATGCTACAGGCCTTCTGGAGTCACATCCGAAGCTAAGAGAAGGCTCACCAGCAAGGTCGGGTCGATCTTCGCCTGTTTCCGCCACAGGAACAGTTCGCAGGCTAGAGCGACCGCGAATATCGACGGCGGTACCCATATCCACTTACGGTAGGTATCTCATCCGTGGCCATGTTATTATGACTCAAGCTCGACTTAGACGGCCAAGAATCTGGGATCAGCAACCTTCTCGAGCACATGTACCTCGAAAACAACCGCGATCTGCAAGCAGACTTCGGTCCTCGCGTGCACGAAGGGCCCATTCGTCGTCGTAATGCCACACGACACAGCTATATGCCCCGCGATGGCTCGAACCGTCGTCTCGAAACTACCCTTATCGCTAATCTTTCCTCGCATTCGGACGCCATTACCGGGCTGGCAGTCTCACCAGACCATATGTTTTTCGTTTCAGCGTCGGATGATAGGACGGTGAAAGTCTGGGACACTGCGCGGCTAGAGAGGAATGTCACCAGCAAGCCGAGACATACATATGGCCAGCACCACGCCAAGGTCAAGGCAATATGCTTCGTTGAAGCTACACACTGTTTTGTTAGTGCTGCGGAGGACGGCAGTATACATGTCGTGAGGGTGCATGTCAGCGGTGGCCAAGGGCAGGGCGGCGGGCTGCCAAAGTATGGTAAGTTGCAGGCAGTTCGAGAGCATCGGCTGGAGGCTCCAGGACAGTATGTGACTTGCATGACGCATTACAACACTGGTGAGTGTGGTGACACCACCATCAATCGTGTGCATGACTCACTGTCGTTTTTCCTATCAGCCACATCATCGAATCTTCTCTACGGGACAACACACTCGACGATTTCAATCCTTGATATAAGAACTACGCGTGTTCTGCAGACGATGGAAAACCCAAGACACTACGGCCCAATCACCTGCATCTGTCTTGACCGCAAGCGTGCCTGGGTTGTTTGCGGCACTTCCACTGGAGTGCTGTCCCTTTGGGACCTCAGGTTCGGCATCCTCATCAAGAGCTGGAGAGCGGATGCTGCAGCACGTAGGTCTACCCGGATTCATCACTGCACGGTCCATCCGACGAAGGGCAAAGGTCGATGGATCGTAGTAGCAGTAGAGAGTGCTCGAGACGATGCGACTGCGGGTGCCGAGGGCTCTTCGCGGGGGATGACGACGTTGGTCGAGGTGTGGGACATCGAGAAGACACTGCTCGTCGAGACGTTCACGACACGTTCTGTGGCCACATCCTCTTCGCCCCTTCCAGACCCCCAAGACGCGCAGACGCACATAGTAGATCCCAGTCCTGCAGCAGCCATCGCCGCGCTCGTGCGCGCAAGACAGGAGGGCACCGCCGCTCCCTACTTCCTCCCCTCCCGCAGACGCGCCAGCACGTCGGCCGCCCCAGCGGACATGGACGTCCCGACCCCGGACGTGCACGCGCTGGTGCTGGGCGCCGAGTTCGGCGGGCACGGTGCGCTGCACCGCTCGCCCATGGCGGACCTCGACGACGGGACCCTGAGCCGCGGCGGCGGGCGCGGGTTCATGCTCTGCGGGTCGGACGACCGCCGCATCCGGCTGTGGGACCTTGGCAAGCTCGAGCGGTCGACGGTGCTGAGCGGGCTCGAGGCCGACAGCGAGAAGCCGACGTACAGGTGCGCGCCTGCGCACTGCCTGCGAGCTCACGCTGATCACCCTTGCAGCACGGCGCACGCGGCGTCCGGGGCCCTGTCCACGTACGTGGAGACGTGGCTCGCCTCGCCGTCGGCGGGGCAGAGCAACCGCCCGCCGCAGCGGCTCTCGCTCATCAACCACAACCAGCAGAACCTGCTCAAAGCGCACCAAGACACGGTTACCGCGCTCGTGTGCATCGATTCGCCGTTCCGCGGGGGCATCGTCAGCGGAGACCGTGCGGGCGTGGTCAAGGTGTGGCGTGTCGAGAGCGTCGAATAGTTTTTCATAGTCATCAGTAATTGTTTCGAATCGGTCCATGATATCAACGACGTCGAATCCGGATTTACGAGCAATAATTCAGGCAGAATCCACGGCTTGAAGCCGAGCGTGCTACGTGCTTTCCCGGGGGACAAAACACTAATGTGCTGCATCGAGCGTAAGTGGAATATCCTGCGCGTTGCCTTCGGGTGTACTATGTAGTCTCCTCTACTAAGCGTGTGTCCATTGTCCAACTCATGAGTGCGAGTGACAGAATCAGTACTAGTAGGGCCGGGTATCATATATCATATAGCATGCATCATGCCTTGGTACGCACTGAGTCATCCCTACAATTCCGTAAAGGCGGCGTTCCATCGAACTTCGCTTACACCACGTAACTCCATTAGACTTGGAACGCCCGCATCGATAACGGCTAATGACAGCCGATATTAAGCATTATAAAGGAAGGCGCAGTACCCAACATACTATACAGACCTGGTGTATGGTAGGAGTGGAGTTGTTACAGTCGTGGAGAGATATGCTACAGGGGGAAATAGATACATATAAATGAGAGAACAACTACGAACGAGAGATGGAGTGGGGACATGCAGAAAATGATAGGTAGTCGGGAGCGAAGAAGGCGTCAATACACAACTCGGCCCCGCAGCGCGACTCGACACAGAAGATGGATAGGGAGCCGCATGCTGGTAGCTAGGACGAGTGCCTCTGGGGCGACAGTGTGTTGGAGAGATTGCGCGGCCAGGAAATGTAGAGCATCCCGTCCGTCATTTCGGCGGTAATGTCGGAGGTCTGCGCAAGCGGCAGGTCAGCAAAGGCAGCGGAATGTGGACGAAAAGGACGCGTACCTCTATGCCGGCCGGAACATCTATCTCGCGGTGAAAAGAGCCAAACTTGAGCTCGCGGATTTTGTAGTTTGGGGACAGATGCGCGTCTCGCTGCGCAGCGCTGTCCTGCGGGAGGCGAGCGGCGAGCGGCGCGGCGCGCTCTCCGTGGACGACGAGCTTGCTGCCCTGCACGCGGAGACTGAGGTTGCGGCGGTCGACGCCCGGCAGCTCGAGCATCGCGGCGATAATGGGCGACGTGGCATCGTCGTACAAGTCCATCCTAGCAGAACGCTACGGTAAGGCGCTGTGCAAAGTTGATACGAGGGGAATAGACATACCTTGGGAGATATTGATGGGCTGCTGGACTGAGCAACAAGGCCCGCTCCCTGCGCAGCCGTTGGAGGTGGTATATCCTCGAGAGCACGAGGCGCGGATCAACAGCGAGGCGGGCGTGCGCTCCGCGACCTGCAACGGTCTTCTTGGAAGCGAGTCTTGAGGCGGTGGGAGGCTGGGACATGGTAGCAGCGGTCATAATCCTTGCGGAGAGCAGGGGCGAAGGCGAAGAGGGAAGTAAACTTGAAGGTGAGGGGACTCAAGCCGAGAGCGCTTTGTTTATATACCGCGCGGAGGCGGATGACTCGGCAGAATGCGAGTGTTTTGCGAGGAGTCAGTGTTCGTGATTACCGTGCGTGCGCTGGTTCAGGATCATCGTTGGGGAGGCGCACCGGGTGGGATGACTCGATTTTCCGCTGTCATGCAGACACAGCATAGACAAAGGACGGAGCAGGACTGCACAGTATTGCTCACGCGCTGAGCCGGGCTGCTGAGTACGCACGGCCACCGGCAGTGGGTCGCTGCCCGACGGAAACAACCTGCGGGGCACTGTCCGCAGCGACGAGCACGGCATTTGTTTTGCGCCGGACAACACTAGGCTTAAATTTGGGGCCACCGGGGTTGTCGGCCTCATAATAATAATTCTCAATTTCGCCATCTTCGGCATATCAAACGCCCAAAGCGTGCCGCCTGGTTTACCACCGCCCATTACAAGCCTGACAAACTCACCACAAACATGAGCAGAGTCGTGTTCGGTGTGTACACTCAGTATGACACCGCAGACAATGTCTGACTCAACCTGACATCCGCAGTCGGCAATGTACCGTACAATATGGCTGAGGTGTGTCTTCCAACCCGCTCACAGGCCTGACGGACTGACTCTTTCGTAGGAGCAGCTCATAGACGCCTTCAAGTCGGTCGGCCAGGTTGTAGGGTTCAGGTATGACTTGTTTCTCCTGTCTGCTGTGCTCATAGGAATGTCGTGTGAGCCAGGTTGGTGTATGATCGGGACACGGGCAAACCCAAGGGGTACGGGTTCTGCGAGTTTGCTGGTACGTGCATACGCCTGTGACCGTACGTGACTGTCTGCAATTGCTCCAAGATCACGACACCGCGCTGTCTGCCGTCCGCAACCTGAACGGCCAAGATGTTGGCGGAAGACCTCTGCGTATCGACCTCGCAGACTCAGACCCTTTCCTGGAGGGCAAGACGACTGTGCGTGGGGAGCTATTAGACGGCGGCGAGACAAGAGCCCAATGGCGTGAACGCCAACACGATCGAGATGACCATTCCCGCAGACCCGAACCAAACACATTCCTCTCCCAGTTACCTTCAGGTGTGCCCATTCCTCCTGGCGCGACTGCCACGGACCATATAAGTGGTTTCTTGGCCGCAACACCGCCAAGCCAGATTCTTGAAGTACTTGCCCAGATGAAGGTCCGTGCCAGTCCTGATGACACCCTAAGTTCTTCCGTTCATGGCAAGGGTTCCGATGACTAGGCCTTCATCATAACGCACCCTGAAAAGGCCCGTACGCTGCTGGTAGCACATCCGCAATTAGGTTATGCTCTCTTCCAAGCACTCCTCTTGAACAACATTGTTGACCCGGCCATCCTCGAGGTACGACGAATCACTTTGCCTCGTTCGCTCAGACCCGCATATACTGACGTCGACAACGCACAGCGCATGCTCGCAGCAACCGGCTCCTCCGCCGTCCCGCCCGCCCGCGCGCCGCCCCCGCCCGTCGCGCCATACGTCGCCCCGCCACCCACTCACCAGCCGCCGCCGGTGTACGCCGCGCCGTCTATGGCCATGCCGCCGCACCCCATGTCCGCCCCGCCCATCGCGCCGTCGATGTACGCGCCGCAGCCTCCACCGCACGTGAACCCCGCGCAGCACATGCCGCCGCCGCCCGTGCCGTACTACCGCCCGCCGCCGCCGCAGGCCCCCGCGGTCGCGCCCGTGCCGACGCCTGTGCAGCAGCAGCCCCCCGTCGCGCCTGCGCAGGCGTTCGACCCCGCCTCGCGAGTGAGTCGGCCCCCCTTCTGCAGCGCAGTGGACGACCTGCTGACGCCGACGGCCCCGCAGGACATGCTGATGCAGGTGCTCAACTTGACTCCAGAGCAGATCAACTCGCTTCCCCCGACGGAGCGCGACCAGATCTTTCAGTTGGTGCGTCCGTGCCAGAGCCCGCGTGAGTCAAACCCGAAGCTGACTCTGCTGCGTCAGCGAAAGCAATTCGGTGCGCCTGGCTCGTGAGCAAGGGCTATGCTCTTGCCATATGTGTGTTGTTCTGCGTGCGGGAACTGCTTCGTGTGACACATCAAGCAATACCTTCTTTTTTCTTGAATTTCAAGCAGTATCATACAAGGGGAGAAAAACAGAAGCAGTTCTACCACCACGCACGCAATTCATCTGTCTAGAGTTTGTTCTCGAGGCTGCGGGTCGCTTTGAGGGCGGCAAACTTCTGCGAGACCTCCTCAAGCGAGATCATCTGGCCCTTGGCCTTTGTGCCGACGTCGTCGCGATTGCGGACGTTGACGGACTGGCTGTCGAGTTCCTCTTGACCCACCACTGTAACATAGACAGCACATATCAGTATGGATGGCAATTGTTCTTGACCCCTGTGCGCACCGAGAATGAAGTTGTACTGCGCGAGCTCGCCGTTGCGGATCTTCTTGTTCAGCGTTTCGGGGCTGTTGTCGACGTCGACGTAGAGGTTGAGCTTGGACAGCTTCTCACCGACTTCTGTGGCGTATTGTTGCTACGTTAATCTGCTCAGTCGCGGTGCAACTGATGTATATGGATGGCAGTCTCACGTAGGGCACCGCAACGGGGACGACCAGCACTTGACGCGGCGAGAGCCAGAACGGCCTGTGGGGAGGAACGAGTCAGCGCGGGGAGCCTACACAACGCGAGCCGAGCCCGCCGCGCCCACCATTTGCCCGCAAAGTGCTCCGTAATGATCGCGATGAAGCGCTCCAAGCTGCCCAGGATCGCGCGGTGGATGATGACGGGGCGCTGGGCCGGCTTGTCGGGGTTGGCGGCCTCGTCGGGGGCGCGGTACTTGAGGTTGAAGCGCTCGGGGAGCTGGAAGTCGAGCTGGATCGTCGCGCACTGGAACGAGCGGTGAAGCGCGTCGCGGACCTTGACGTCGATCTTGGGCCCGTAGAACGCGCCGTCGCCCGGGTTGAGCTCCCACTTGCCCGGGTAGTGCGCGTCGAGCGCCTTCGTCAGCTGGGCCTCCGCCGCGTCCCACGTCTCGATCGCGCCGAGGAAGTTGTCTGGCCGGGTGGAGAGCTCGAGCTGGAACTCGAAGCCGAAGAGCCCGTAGATGTGCTGCATGAAGTCGAAGAGGGAGTCCATCTCTCCTTCAATCTGCGAGCAGAATATGAGTCTACGAGAGTGCGCGGCAAACGCATTTGGCGCACCTGAGAGGGCATGCAGAAAATGTGGGAGTCGTCCTGGACGAAACGGCGCACACGGGTCATGCCAGTGAGAGCCCCAGAGGCTTCATTTCTGTGGAGAATACCGAATTCGGCCATACGGATGGGGAGCTCCTTGTAGCTGCGGTCACGCGAGTCGAAGATGACACAGTGACCTGGGCAGTTCATAGGCTTGAGAGCCCAATTGTCCTTTTCCACATCCAGTGTAAACATGTCGTCCTTGTAGTTTTGCCAGTGCCCAGATGTCTCCCAGAGCTTCGAGTTAAACATGTTCGGGGAGATGACTAGTGTCCACCATCAGCATAATCCCAACCTAATACGAAGGTTCTATCTCCCACCTTCCTGGTAGCCACGCTTGAAGTACTCCGTCTAAAGCAGAGTCATTATACCGTTATCAGAAATATTATAATACGACGTACGCGCATGAGCTCCGCAAGGGTGTTGTAAATTCTAGTACCATGAGGCAAGAAGAACGCGCTTCCAGGACTAAGTTCGTTGAAGAAGAACAGCTCTTGCTCCTGTAACACCGCGTTAAAGCGAATGTAATACACCGCGAATCATCATGGGTCTACAAACCTTGCCGATCTTCCTGTGATCGCGCTTAGCGGCCTCCTCGAGGAAGTGCTTGTACTCGGTCATCTGCTTCTTGTCAGGGAAAGAGATACCGTAGATGCGCTGCAGCGAGTCGTTCTTCGGGTCTCCGAGGAAGTAGGAGGCGGAGCTCTGCGCAGCGACATTCGAATACTATCTCAAGAAATAGAGCCCGGATTGCGCACCTTCGTAACCATGAACGACTTGATCTTGCCAGTGTGCGGGATATGAGGGCCGACGCAAAGATCCACCATAGGACCGCAGCGGTAGACAGTGGTGGAAGTGCCGTCTGGGATCTTGGACTCGATGATCTGCTTCTTGTACTTGTTGTACTGTAACAGACGTTGAACACAGTGGAAATACCGTGTACAGACTCAACACATACGGCAAACATCTCAAGGAGGGTCTCCTTCGGGACAACCAAACGCTCGAATTTTTGTTTCTCCTTGATCGCGAGGTCGGAGACCTTTTCGAGCGAAGGATAGTCGGCGTGGGTGACCGGCCTGCGAACGCGTCAGGTTTATTGAAATTGCGGGAGCGAAGTCACGCACCTATCCTGGATCGCCATCTCGTAGAAGAAGCCTTCATCGGTGGGAGGGCCGATGCAGAGGTGGCAGCCGTAGTGGCGTTCCGCGGCCTCTCCAAGGACGTGGGCGGACGAGTGCCAGAAGACGCGTTTGCCTGGACGGCTGGGTCAGACGACACCTCGGAGACGAGCGCGTGATAGAAAATACCTTCGGGGTGCTCAAAGTCAAGCAGCTCAAGACTGCAGCTGCCCTCCAGCGGACGCTCGAGGTCCCAGACCGCGCCGTCGACCTAGCGCACCTGTAAGCACTGAGTTGCATCCAGAGAAAAGAGTCTTGCCTTGGAAATGACGATGCGATCTGCGAGGCCCTTGGAGATCTCCTTTGCAATATCCAAAGGGCTCGTCTCCCAAGACGTGCCCTTACGCTTCGAGCCGTCCGGGAGAGTAATTTCGATCTCTTCTCTGGGCTGGACTGCAGGAGCGTATGTGAGCCGGTTTCTTTGCGTGCGGACACATCCTACAACATACCTTTTACCCACTCGTCATACTCTGCCTTCAATTTCTCAAAGATCTTGATGCGGTGGTCAAAGAACTCGGGAGGCGGTTGCAGCTATGCGAGAGAGGATTGGGCACTTGGCGACTACGGCTGACGAGGCAGGCGTACCTCGAGTGGGTACTCTGACGTGGCAGCAACTTTCGCCTTCTTCTCCTTTGCCTTCTTTTCCTGGCCGGCGTGAGGAGCGTTGAGGGCCGGGATCTGCGCCGGCTGGGAGGAGGATGCGACTGGCGCAGGCGCGGCGGTGGACATCGTTCTGGGCGGGGAGCGTAGTTTTTGGGAAAGAAAAAGGGGGCGGGGGTCGTGGGGTAATATACAAGGACGTGAGGGCACGCGGAGAGATCGATTGAGAGTCCTGAGCATGCACACTCCCGGGCTCGGTGCGAGTCAGATAGCAAGCGCGACAAATTGCCGCCATGCTTCGTCGCGTCGCTGCGGAAAAGGAAAGTCTCCTCGTTCGCCACGTCGCGTCTCGCATGTTTGAATTTCGTCGAGTACAATACATGTCCGTTGTAATACTACTCAGTTTATTGCACGGTTTTCTCTGCAGTCTCGCGCAGCCGGCAATCCGCCTCAAATGTGTTGCGCACCTACATCGATGGTGAGCACAGTGTCGATAGATCGCATGGGACAGCGACTCGCCTCTGCGAAGAACTGGTCATCTGTCACCACCCGCACTCCTGTTGCGGCTAGAGCCTTCGATATGTTCAGCGTAGCTATGTGCGCCTCTGGACTTGCGGCGGATTTGGTGAAGGCGCGGGTGTGATTACCACCCTGGGGTTCCGTCGGGATACCTTTAACACGTCACTTGAGCCTGATTCGAAGAGTCGGATCGAACACTCACCAAAGCCGGGATGTAGTGCGGGAAGTGCTGTTTCATGGCGCGTCGAATCAGTCATAATATCGGGACATTTCGTGAGTACACACACCATAGGTAACATTGCCCTAGTCTAGGGTAAGCATATGGTGAGACTTCACTCATAAATGACTCACGAAATCTGTCGAGGCACTCTTGATACCCCATTCGTAGTCGATGGGACCAAAGTCGCTCTCAAAGACCTGCTTGAAATCATCGCCAAGTCCTTTGTTCTGGCGTAGGTCAAATGTGGACCCGCCGTCATTCACTTCGACGCGACAGCCGGTAGCTAAAGCTCCTGCCCTTTTGACCACGTATTGAGTACGCATTTATTAGTTTTCAATGGAGAGAGCTTACTCAAAACAATTCTTGACACGAGGGACCAAAGCCTGAACATCTGCCCATGTCTCTCCGCGAACATACCAACTACGCTCTTTAGTGGTTGAATTACTACCTGAGACGAGAACAAACTTACAACATCTTCGCATAATCAGGTATAACTGGAAGAGTCTCGTTTAATGGAAACTTCATGGTTTTGTTAGCTCTTACTGTTTGCGGCCCAGTCCTTTCCTTCAAATATACCATGAATACGATGCGAAGGCTTGACCTGCTGACGAAGCAACGCGATGCTGTTGTACGCTGATACTGCAGCATCAAGCGCATTTTGTCCTTCCCAAGGTGAGAGAGCTGCGTGTGCTCTAGCGACGCACTCAGCTTCATGCAGCGGCGAAACCAAAATAACTTACGTGTGCCCGTGATATTCCACTATGAGCCGCTGGATGGCGAGACATCCGCTCAGACTCGCAGAGAGCGGAGGGCCAGGCGCGGGGTGGCACATGAGGCACGCATCCATCACTTCGTACGCGCCTTTCTTGATAAGGATTACTTTTCCTCCACCCCCTTCTTCACCTGGGCGAATTATCATTAGGACCGACACCAGATACACGTGAGAAGCGTCTACCTGGCGTGCCCAATAGAACCACAGTGCCGGAAATATTATGCTTCACAAACGTATCCTTAATCGCGCATGCGACCGCAACTCCTGCAATCGCGATCAGGTTGTGTCCACAGGCATGTCCAACACCCGGGAGAGCATCCATCTCAGAGTTGACTCCAATAGTGCGTCCGCCTTTCCCATGCGTATACTTCGCTTCCCAAGCGGTGTCCATGAGATGGTGTTTCTTCACCTCGAATCCCTTCTTGGACATGAATTCTGTCATAACATCATGTGCGTGGCTGCAAGTGACATGACCAAAACGCGTCTGCTGCGAATGGTATCACAAGCTTACTGTTCCTCAAATTTCAGCTCTGGATGGGCTATAAAACTACTACGTTTATGAGCTAAATGGAAGATATATCATGGCCACGTACCAGAAATATCAAGGCTGAGCTCCCTCAGCTCCTTGTCCAGTCCATCGACACCCTCCTTTATAGTCTTCCACACTTCTGGCGGAAGCGTCACCTTGCCTTGAGGCGCGCGAGGCTCGGGTTTGTCTCCAGGTCTCCACAAGTCAGCTTGAGACATTATTTGTATGCGACAAGTCGAGTAGGACAGAGAGAAAGTACAAGTTCAACTCGCTATCGGCCATCGCGAAGTGCACGCTCAGCTACTTAATGACATGAAGCGCGCAGGGAGTGAACAGAAATGACGTTTAGATAAGATTAGATTGCCCAATTACGTCGGCAATCGCTCTCGCTCACCACCACCTACAACGGCGGCGATGTCGTTCACAACCTCAACGGATGAAGCGATCCGCGCTTTCATTGACAGACATCGGCAACTGCTTTTGAAAGAGCGAGAGGCAGAGATTGAGCGCACATCCCTTCTTTTAACAAACTGTCCGCCTAGTGTACTCGAGCAGAAGGGACTCGCGTTGGGTTCTCTTGGTATCACCAATGTCAGCATCGGCCTAGGTGGTAAAACGTGCGCACTAATATTCCAATCAAATACGGTTACTTCTCGCTCACCTGTTTAGAAGTGCAGTCTAGTCGAGCTTGAGAGACCGACGGCGTACAGCAGTTCGCCGTTATTCCCTTCCCATACATTCAGGTAATAAAGCCACTATCCAGTGCGGACAATCATCTTACTAGGGTTGTTAGACCCGGAGATATCGCTCGAATTGAAGATCATGTATCATCTGGAGGCACAAAGAAGGCTGCAAAGGTCAAAAAGCCGGCTGAAGCAAAGAGCTCACGGTCAACAGAAGGCGTTGTGTACAAGGTGCGCTTGACCTAGCATGACTCTAGCGCACTTGAATCTGAGATGCCACAGGTTTCAGACACTCGTATAGTTATTGCTGTGGACTCTTCGGACTCCAGCAGTGAAGACGTCGACTTACCTGATCGATGTAGAGTAGTCAAGCTCGCAAACAGTGTGACCTATGATAGGTAGATACGCCGTCTATCGAGATGTGAATATCTTAGCTGAATAATCACAGGATGGACAAAGTTTTGGACACGCTTGAAAAGGTTTCTCTCGGTGGAGGGAGCGAGGTACGCCTTGAAATGGCTTCTTCAAGTGCAGGCGGTCTCTTAAATCAGTGTAGCCCAAAGACAAAAATTTACCTCAGATGACATCCCTTGTCCGAGTGTTGCTGGGTATGACCGAGCCCGCGAAGAAGGTTCCTATCCAGGACATCACCTTCTTCGATGGAATGTTGAATCCAAGTCAACGGGACGCTGTCTTGTTTGCACTACAGTCTCCTGAAATTGCATGTATCCATGGACCACCAGGTACGCTACGTCCAACCAACTCATTTCTCGGTGGTGGCTGACGTCGCCCAGGGACTGGCAAGACGCATACCCTCATCGAGATAATCCGACAGCTTACTACAGCCTCTCCTGCGAACCCGAAACCCCTACGCCTTCTTGTCTGCGGAGCCTCTAATCTATCTGTTGACAACATTCTTGAACGGCTCCTCGCACTTCCCGTGCCCGCCAGCGGCGAAAAGGTGAAGATTACGCGAGTGGGCCATCCGGCGCGCGTCATGGCGCACCAAGGCGTGCTTGACGCAACCCTCGAGGCGAAGGCGGGACGAACAGACGCGGTATGCTCCTAGATAGAGACTTTCTCCCTGGCGATTAATAAAACTTCAGGCGGCATTAGCGAAGGATGTCAAGAACGAGCTTGAGGCAGCGTTAGACACGTTGGCAGGTAAAGGGAAAGGTGCGAAGGGGAAAGCCCCTCGGGGTTTGGAGCGGAAGAAGATGTGGGAGGAAGTCAAGGCATTGCGAAAAGAGTAGGTTTGTCGCAGTTTGTTGCGTTGGAAGTCACTGAGGCGCTGTCGTTAGGTACCGTCAGCGCGAAGGTGGGGTCGTGGAAAGCGTCCTTAGCGAATCACAAGCAAGTCCGACCATTGCTCCCTCGTATACCTCCCTCGCTCATGAATGTGACTAGATCGTCATTGCCACTTGTCATTCGTCGGGAGGGTACCAGCTACGCAACCAGCAATTTGATGTAGTTATAATCGATGAGGCGACTCAAGCCCTAGAAGCCGTAAGTTCATCGCGTTTGGACCAGGATTTAGTTGATAGGGCAGTTAATAGGTGTGCTGGATACCTATATTCAAGGGCAAGAAGCTCATTCTAGCTGGTGACCCCATGCAACTGCCACCCACGATTCTTTCCGTCGACCAGCTGAAAAAGAAGGCAAAAAATGACGCATCGACGAAGGGCATGGCAAAGGAGCTCAACAAGAAGTCTACGAAGGCTTCTCTACCTGTGAAACAGTCAGATGAGACAATTGAGGAGCCGCCTGCATCAGACACTGAAGTGACCTCAGACTCTGGTGCAGATGATGAGGACCTCTCCACGAAGGAAGAGGGCAAGGCACCGACTGCGGCAAGAAAAGACGCGGCAAAGAAGCGAGTTCGCGGCCCACAATCTCTTCGTCCTCCACGAACACTGGAAACCACGATGTTCGACCGACTGGAAAAAATGTATGGCCCAGGCATCAAGCGTATGCTAAATGTGCAGTATCGGTTCGTATTGCATACGTTTATGGGCTCCCTCCTGCCTTACGCTATCTCTCAGCATGCACGCACAGATAGCTGCGTTCCCATCGAAAGTCATGTATCACAAAAAGCTCACCTCCCACGCGTCGGTATCGTCTCATTTGCTGAGGGATCTCCCAAACACCAGCACAACGTCCGAGGATGAAGAAACAGAGCTCCTTGGAACACCGGTTGCGTTTTTTGATACTTCAGGCTGCGAATATTTTGAGAGGGTAGAGGGTGATGGGGACGACGGGAGTCGCTGCAACGAGAATGAGGTAATGGTGGTCAAGAACTATCTTGAACAACTGGTGTGTTTTCAGCAGATACTCTGCGTAGATGACTCTAATACGTGCAGGCTGGAGTTGGTGTTCTGCCCTCACAAATTGCGATTATATCCCCGTAAATATCCACAGCAATTCCGACTATTGAGGAAGTACTAAAGTCCGTACACAGATATCAAGCCCAAGTCGCTCTGCTGACGTCCACGCTGCGTCCCTTATATGGGCTTGACCTCGAGATCGGCACGGTCGATGGCATGCAAGGCAGAGAGAAGGACGCAGTCATCATCAGCCTCGTCCGCAGCAACGACAAGCGGGAGGTGGGATTTCTCAAGGACAAGCGTAGGCTGAACGGTACGTTGACACTCGACTTATTTGCCTTGATCTCATAGCTAAGCTTTGCTCAGTCGCTATGACTCGGGCGAAGAGACACTTGGTATGTCTTGTTGTTGTGTAGGCCAACGTGTCTAACGTTGTCCCAGTGCGTAGTCGGTGACTCTTCGACTGTGCAACATGGTAGCCCGTTCTTGAAGAGGTGGGTATCTTGGCTCGACAAGAATGCGGATGTTCGCTACGCTGGCTTGGAATGAAACATATATCCGGGTGCAATGAGCGTATCTTGATATGGACAGGTGCATCACTGCGTTGCTACTATGATTCTGTACCGTCCCATCCTAGTGCAAACGTTGGCAAGTGGCTAAGCGGTCATACTTACGGTGGTAGGCTTTGCCTTCGAGTGTGAACTTGAAGGGCATGAATCCTCTTTTAACCGCCCGCCGAGGACAGCCACGCAGCAGCGGTCATTGCCACGACCCTTCTGCGTTGACTCGGCGATACAGATTCCGCAGCTGTGCGTCTGCGCTATTTTAACCAGAAACTCTCTGCTATAGCTTTCTTACACCCCACAGATATACCGTGACCTATGTCTGCCATAGTAAGTCTCACATTGCGATTTGTTCCGCTAGGGCTCACACTGATGTGCCCCAGGTGATTGATAACGGCTCCTTCAGGACAAGAGCTGGATGTACGTGTTGTAGTCAGCACTGTTTAACTTCGATGTACCCCGAGTTGCTGACTTGGACACATCATATGTAGTTGCAGGTAGCACACCATTGCTCGACTATCCTGGATGTGCGCTGATGTATAATTTCAGGAGACAGCACACCGCAAGTCGTGCTTCCGTAAGCTTCAATACAACAGGGCTCAGAGTCTACATTCACTGAACTCCCATTGCAGAACGGTGGCGGGCCGGCCCCGCGGGCCCCGCCTCCTTGCCTACATGATGAACACTCCCGGTCTGAAGACTGTTTACGTCGGGTGAGCAGAACACTTACACGAACTGGGTGATGAGGCTAACTTATCGTCCGTGCTCAAGCAAAGAGGCTCTGGCGAAACGCGGAATAATGCGCATCAAGCGTCCCATCGAGGAGGGCGTCATCACCAACTGGGACGACATGGAGGAGGTGTGGCGCTCCATCTTCATCGACCACGAGTACCTCCGCGTATCGCCTGAGGAGCACGCTATTCTCGTCACGGAGTCTGTGGCGAGTCCGCCGCAGAACAGGGAGAAGATGGCCCAGGTCATGTTCGAGCTGTTCACGGCGCCCGCCCTCGCCATCCGCACGACCGCGGAGCTTGCGCTTCTCGCTTCTGGCCGGAAGACTGGGGTCGTGATCGAGTTCGGGCACGACGCCACACATGTTGTTCCCGTCCATGACGGCGTCATCGTTAAAGAGGCTGTCTGTAGACTCGATGTCGGTGGCATAGACCTGACAGAGTACTTCATAAAACTGCTCATGGAGGAACGTGGTTACTGTCTCACGACCAGCCATGAACGTCGGCAGGTTGAAGAAATGAAAGAAAGGCTTGCCTATGTTGCACTGGACTTTGACGAAGACATGCTAAAAGCGGCAGCAGCTGGACCGAACGGAGAGCAACAATTCGAGATACAGACAGGAAACGACACGGACACCTACAAGGTCGGAACCGAGCTGTGAGTGTTTACTGGTTTCTTCGCTTATGTGCTGACGTACAAACGCACCCAGCTTCCGCGTTCCTGAAGCACTGTTCAAGCCGACTCTAATCGAGTCCGAGTCCCAAGGAATCCATCGTTTGATCCTCGATGCTATTCTCAAGTGCGACTCCAACATTCAGTCTCAGATGTGGTCGAATGTCGTGCTTGCAGGTGGAATGGCGATGCTACCAGGCCTTGCCGATCGCATTTCTCGCGAGCTACGCTCCCATGTTCCAACGGCGACGGCATTGAAGATAACTACGCCAGAGGACGGTAGCACTAGTGCTTGGTTGGGCGGGTCTCTGATGGCTGAGGCTGCTACCCAAGATATCTGGTGGACGCTGGAAGACTATACGAGGGTTGGGCCTTCGGTTGTGCACAGTAGTCCAGCAGCGCGCTGTGTTTCGTAGGAAGCGGGATCGTACTCTTAGTGGTAACGCTAAATAAGACACCACCTGCTACATAAAATCCAAGCTGTCATCTCAGAAACATGGATCCATCTTAAATATGCCCGTCATGTCCTTCTACTTCTATAACTGCGAAGCAGCTGGTCTTGTATGATCAACAGAAGTGCATAGAGAGTTTCAATTCTCTGATACAATGTGAGAACCGCGCGTATGAGTGTGTAGCATTATCCATATCCGCACTCACCGGCATCGAGATACCATTCTTCCGGCCCAGTCTGACAACTTCTCCCACAACGACATCCAGTTCCATCGGACGGCCATGTTCGAGATCCACGAGCATGCTCGCCTTATGATTACTCTCTGTCTGTCCGTTATGCTCCGACGTGCTCTTGAGAAGGTTGATGGCACTATTGGGATCGAGCCCAGGGTCGTTCTCCGTTGCAGGAAACAGAGCCACTCCGAGGTTATACATCTCAGTGAGCGCGTCATAGATCAGGGGAATAGTAGTCTCATGGATCTGATGTGATCTATGCAAGATATCCGCGACTGCCTTCTGAGATGTAGTCAAGTGTTCCGGAGGAGTGCTAGTTTCTTCGGCGGGGTCAGACTGGGCCGATGCGCCAGGGTCCCTCTGAGGTGGTCGGAACACTGCATTCAGCGGCAAGCGGGAGAGCGCAGCAGTAGAGCCCAAAACACAGTTCCAGAAGTTTTTGGAGAACTTGATCCGTTGTATTTCTGGATAGACGGACACCTCGCTTCCTCCAGCTGCCAGCATTTCTGAAAACTCCTTGAGGACCGCTTCCTCGGCCGGCGTGTTGGAGGTAGTCGTAGTTGTCGGACGGTAGACGCCCATTTGAACGCGGTCCTATGCAGCAGAGTATCAGCAAATCAACCACGGCACGGTAGAGGGAATATTTACGAAATGGTTGTGTTGAACAACATCCGGGGCCAGCAAATTAGTGCCGATCCAGTTGGCCGTGCTAATGATCCTCGGTTCGGAGGCGCTATCGACCTTCTTGAGTGCCTCGTACAAATCGCGTTCCACTCCTAGACCATTCTGAAGCAAGACGTAGGTCGGCTGCGAGTATTTACTCGCGTACGGTTGGCTGAGCAGCGGAGCAAGCAAGTCAGGTGTTCTAGTAATCTCAGGGATAGCTTTGGTAGTGACGACTACATGTGAGTAGGATCGGTCCATGGCGCCGTCGAGGCTCGGGAAGACTGCATATTATTTCCGCTGGTAAGTCGTTGTACTGTCTTCTGACGAGCATGTGGGTGAATACACACGTCGGTCTGGCTTCCAGCCTTTGATATCGCCGTACTTGCGGCTTTGGAAGTGCATTCCGTTCTCTAACTGAATGTAAGCGGCCGCAGCGCACGGGAAATGTGGCATAACGACACTAACTAGAAACAGCCTCATAGTTGCTTCTAGCCACGACCGTCACGCATGTCTGTCCGCTGCGCTGCAGGATGAGGGAGTCTGCGGGCGATTTTGAGTTGAGTGGGTGCCCAGCGGACGCTTCAAATACGTACAGATTGCCCCGACGGCCCCAAAACCGACCAGCAAGACGTCCTTTGGAGGAGCCATGGCGAAGTCGAAGTACCAGGGCTGGACATGCGGCGCGGACAAGTCGTCCGATTATGGGCGTCTCTGAGGTGATGGCGCATCAGCGCATCGAGACTCACCGTGGCGTCGTGTATGCGCGTCTGTGCGCCAGATCAGGACCATGACGAACGACGGGAGCCGCGAGTCCTGGGTCGTGCGCACCCCCTCCCTGCCAATCTCAACGTTGTTTCTGCCGTCTTACCCTGACAGATAGCAGTGCGATTGAGTGCATAGCAAGGCATCGCCCCGTTCACAAGACCTTGTTTCGCACTCATTTCCGCCTCGTGTTCAGCTCACCTCGCGCACAGGGGCCCTCATCATTTAGGCATGAAGCGGCGGCCATGCATCTCCAGCCACCTCTCGCGGCACACTGTTTCTGCGACTTCAAGTATTCCGCGACCTGCTGGCACACGGCTCGCAGCAGCTACTCTCTCATCGTTCACCACCAATCTCTCGCGTATGCAACAGAGCCCGACGTCTTATCGAAGTCTATCGACGCTGACGCCTGGCCTTCATCTCACCTACCCCTCTTCCAGCATGGCACGCACAGGCGGCACACAACAGCCCAACGGAAGACTCAATACCAAGCCTCATTACCACGGCCCAGCGCAGCGCGTCCGCACCTACTCCCTGTCCCAGTCACGCAGATCGAGCGTGTACAGAACAAGTCTCCACAGCTCCTCGACCTCTGCGACCCTCCAATTCTCGTGGCTGTTACGGTCGAACATTTCCCCACGACGGGGCATGTCCTTGCCCGGCGAAGTGCAAAAACGACATCTGTTCGGGATAGGAGAGATCATCGGCGTTCTGGCAAACGTACGTAACGATCTCTGTGGTCGTCTGATAACAGCGCGAGAGTTCTCATCCCTCTTGAACAGCCCGCAGAGACGCTCCGCTCGCTGACAGACTCGCGACGAATGCTCGAGGAGGCGCGGCGAGAGCTGGCTGAGGCCCGTGAACGGGCCCAGCTCAGCCCTGCGCACACATTCTCCCCGCTTCCCAACTTCTACAAGCGTCCTGCAGAGACAAAAGCCATCGAAAGTGCACTTCAAGGCGACCCCGCTTTTACAGTCCTGTTTGGCGCGAGCAGCGTGGGCAAGGTGAGCTGGATGGCCCACATGAGCTGTTACGGTCGCTGACAAGACCCTGCAGACGGCTTTACTGAGACAGGTGCTCACAGGCTCAAAATACCATGTTCTTCATTTCGACCTACGTATCGCTGGTTTTGCCGATCTCCCAAGTTTGTACATGAGCCTAAGGTTTGCCTCTGAGTTGAGCTGAAGCGCCTCCTATCTGACCTACCGGATATTTCAGTCAGCAGATGGAAGCGTTCTTCATGGAAATAGCACGAGATCCTGGTCACGAAGACTTTGAGAAGCAGGCCTGGGGCTTCAAGGTTCGCAGAAACATTCTTGCTGCATGCGACCAAAAGACTGACTCCAGCTTCTGTGCTAGCATGATCGCCTCAACGTCGAAAGACGCATCGCAAACACTGCGCCACAGGATGGTGCTGGGGCTGGCACCCTAGGCGACGTCAAAACTAGTGACGTCGCACGCCTGATGGAGCTCTTTCAGGTACGTTAACGCATAGGCTCAAGTACATGTATCCTTATGTTTGCTGTAGAGTTCTCTCCTGTGCTACCGCAACTTCGACCCCGCGGCGGAACGTTCGCGCGGCAAGGAGAAAGTGGAAAAAGACTCGGCGTCGGTACACAGCCAGACGCGCCCTGAACGACGAGCGTCGAAGATGCGTTTCTCATGGCTGAAGCCGAAGCCGAAGCCGGAGGGCGTGTCTATCCCTGCGGCCGAACACAGGTTGCCGCAACCACAGCAGCAGAAGCCTAACGGGAATGCAGAACCTCCTGTGAAAAAGATGCCCGTATTTTTCATCGACGAAGCTCACAAACTGTGCGTTCCGCTCATTATTTCCTGTGTTTCAGCTGACAAGTGTGCAACAGCCCGGCGTTGATTCGCTCAACAGACACGATGAAGTGCCTTCTGGACGCAATGCTCGTTATTACGAAGCAAGACCGGCTCTGTCACGTCATACACGCAACTAGCGACCCTTTCTATCAAACGTGGCTCAGGCAGCTTAACGTAATGCAGCACTGTAAGGTCAGATGATCTGAGCCGCTTGCGCTCTCTACTTCGTCGCTCATCAGTCGGAAAGATTATAACCATTGGGGACTACCCCAAGCACGATACACGACGGTACTTTCGCGATGAGATTTTGAAATACGTGCCCGAGCATTTGCGCGCAGGCCTGGACTTTGAACGTTTGTACGACGCATTCGGAGGGAAGTTGGCACATTGGCAAGATTATGTGACTGATTACGGTGAGTGAAGGTTCCTGTTTCATAGAGGTGCCTTGTACTCATCACATCCATTGTTAGTCAATTCCAGCGGCAAGCTCGATGGTGAGTGACTCGCTATGCCAACATGAGCAACAATGATAACCGATAACCTCGTGTGTAGTCAAACAAAGCTCTCACTTCTTGCAATCACACGCCCTCCTCAACCTCCACGTCATCCATTCCGCGCAAGCTCCCCCACACGGCGACGAGACCGATCCAACGTCCCCTCGCAGCCCCGTGCACAACCAAGGTGCCACCGACCCTCAAGCAAACGGCGCGGGCTTGCAGCGTACACCGTCACAACCCCTGAGCACGGGCACGGGCTTCCGCATCTACTCGCCACTCACGTTCAGCGTCGACCCGCACCAGGCGCCGTCGCCGTTCACGCCCGCGGGGATGGGCTCCGACACCGCAGCCGAGTTCTCCGCGATCCAGCTGCTCAAGGTGATGGACCGCCTCGTGCAGCCGGGCACGCGCGCGCTGTCGTACTTTCTGCTGTGCCGCGAGATGGGCGCGCGGGCGGTGGACGGGATGGTGCGGGGGCGGATCCTCGACCTGCGGTGGACGGACCCGGTGTCGCGGGAGGGCTGGGACCCGCGCGTGCTGAGCATGCGGCAGCGGGAGAGCGTGCGCGCGCCTCACGCGCCGCGCGAGAGCCTGCACGCGCCGCGCGTGCCCGGGGCGGGCAGCAGCGGGACGATGGTGAACGAGGTCACGCTCGTCGACCAGGCGCCGCTCGAGGACGGCGAGATCACGGCGCTCACGGACGAGGAGTTCCTGCGCGAGGAGCAGCGCGTGTTCGAGCTCCGGGCGGCCGAGGAGGAGGAGGAGATCGTGGGCCCCAAGCTCGTACCCTGCACGCCCATCATGCGGTTCGCGATGCGGGAGGTCGTGCAGGAGTACTATGACGACGACCGTACGGTGTCCGAGTACGCGTCCTTGTCCGAGGTGGAGGAGTACTAGGCCGGGTGTTGTTTTGTCCATTGCTCTCGTGATATCCATTGTATTCCTTGTATGTTTTGGTGTACTGTAGGACTGTTGCAGCTTGATAAATGCATTGTAGTCGCGGACCGGGGCCCGTTATGCACCCCTATTTTGTGTAGCTTGTGAGATTACCTCGAGTCTGGGAGAAAGAAGGCTGGGACGGCGCGGGAGACTGCGTGTGAGTCCGCGCAGCTCGTAGCACGGTGACCCTCGTCAGCTAGAGTTTGCAGCGAGTATCGTCCCTCTTGCCATGTTCGCCACGCCCCTGCGGCCTATGAGGCGTATCGCATCGTGCGGTGGGCCGACGCGAACTCTGCGGCGAATCCGAAGGCGGATTCCCTGCGGCGAGCACGGGACGCCCACATGCATGGGGACAGAGCCTGGGCTGGCGACTTACCCCCAAGCTGTCCTGCCATTGTCCGCAGTTCTGCCCAGTCAGATCTCGCCTTTCCCATCAATCGCCTCCTAGGCATCTTCCGAGGCCTCGAGTATAAGTACAGGCCTCGCCGCGGCTGTGCGCGCCCCCACATACCACGCACTACCACACACTCAACCACCCAACCTTTGCGGCAATATATTGAACAGAAACAAGCTCCTGAGACTACACTACCACCTAGAAACGAAAGCTAGGCCTCGCAGAATGAGCAACCGTGGAGGCGATCGGGGTCGCGGACGTGGTCGTGGAGGAGACAGAGGCGGGTATGGCGGCGGCGGTGGCGGCGACCGCGGCGGGTTTCGAGGCGGGGGTCGCGGCGGTGGAAGCGACCGTGGAAGCTTTCGAGGCGGTAGCGACCGAGGAGGTTTCCGTGGCGGAGGCGACCGCGGTGGTGGTGGCTTCCGTGGAGGCCGCGGCGGCGGCGGCGGTGGTGGGTTCAGGGAACAGGGCGGGTGCGTGCTCGCTGCCTTTGACCTCGTGTGGGCTGTGTCTGACGATGCGGATTCCAGGGTCTTTGCGCCCGACCAGCCCGCCAACGTCGACACGCGTCTGGCGGGAAACTCTGAGGATCAACTCGTTGCGGGCCTGCGGGGTCTCCGCCTCCAGGACTCAGATCTCCCCCTCCGACCAGGGTTCGGCACTGCGGGTACTGCCATCAAACTGCGCACCAACTTCTTCCCCGTCAAGGTCCCGAAGGGTCCTCTATTCGAGTACGATGTTAAAATCACGCCTGAGGTCACTGTGCGGCGCGTCAAGAGACGCATCTTCCAGCTCGCCGAGGATACCCCAGACTGGACGAACGCAGGCATGAAGAACACCGTTGCTCATGATCATGCGTCAAAGATCATCGCATCCAAGGAACTGCCGCAGCCTCTGGTAATCACCGTGCAGTTCACCGAAGAAGAGGGCGACGAAATCCCTGCCAGATCGGCGCCAGCGAAGCCCAAGGGCGGCAAGAAGGGTGGCAAGAAGCCCGACAAGCCCAAGGAGTATACGCTCACGATCACTTTTGTCCAAGAACTAGAGACGCAGAGTCTCCTGAGGTATGTGCCCGCCCATTTGTTTCCTCCACGAGAATACGCAAAGTACCTGAGGTTTGACACACGCGCTTCCTGCCTGGTTCGAGTGTGATCAGGTTTCAGGCGCTTGCCTCTTCTCGTGCTTTCACACCTCCTCCTTCTCTCTCCTCCCTTCGTTCTTTGGTCATCTCTATACTGACATGGCTCTTGAAGCTACCTCGACGGGCATCCGCAGTACCGTGGCTACGACATCATGCCCATAATCTCGGCGTTGAACCTCATCCTCGCTGCACACCCAAGCCGAGCCGGGGGTGGCGGGGTGATGGTAGGACGCAACAAGTTCTTCCATCGCTCCGCCGCCGAGCCTCCCGCGTCCATCGGCGGTGGCCTGGAGGCATGGCGGGGCTTCTACTCGTCTGTGCGCCCTGCCCATAGGCAGCTCATGGTAAACGTCAACGTCTGTACGACGGCGTTCTACACCCCCGGCAACCTCGCAGATGGCATGATGGCGTTCATGAATGCGAGCTACTCGGCTCGTGCCGCGGCGTTCGCGAAGGGCGTGCGCGTGAGGACCATCCATCTGGGCTACAGGAAGACAATCAAGACGGTGTCGAAGATGACGGCGAGACAGCACAAGTTTGACGCAGAGGGGCTAGGGACAGTCTCCGTTGAAGAATACTTCAACAAGAGTGAGTGTGCTGTCCTACCGAGTAACGAATGGCTCATATCTAATTAATATAACCACAGAGTACAACATCAAGCTCAAGTATCCCAACCTCCCTCTTGTGGACGTTGGCGGTCCCCAGAAGGCGAACCTATTGCCCGCGGAAGTCTGCGAGATCCTGCCCGATCAGCCCTTCCGCAGCAAGCTGCACGAGGAGCACACCGCCGAAATGATCAAGATCGCGTGCCGACCGCCGAACGTGAACGGCAACGCCATCGTCGGGCGGGGTATCCAGGAGCTGGGCTTCGCCAATCCCGGGCCCACGATACGTGCATTCAATATGAGCGTCGGCACCGAGATGGCCGTCGTGCCAGGACGCATTCTGCCCTCACCCAACATCCGCTACGGGCAGGGTGCGCCGCGCGTCGACGAACGTGCGAGCTGGAACCTGCGCGACGTCAAGTTCGCCGTCGGCGGGCGCCTCACTGACTGGGCGGTCCTGCTCCTCCACGACGGAAACCGCGACGAGTTCGAGGGACCCAACGACCCCGCGCTGAAGAGCACGATCGAGGGCTTCGCGGGCATGTGTCGCAAGTCGGGCGTGCAGATGCCGCAGAAGCCCCCGGTCATCGTCTCCGCGTCGCTGCCCGGCAAGGCGCGCGAGGACCCGCTCCGCAAGGCGGCGATCCAGAAAATCCGCGCGGCGCTTCTCACCGTCAAGCCGAAGCCCATGCTCGTGCTCGTCATCCTCTCGGGCGGCGATCGCCACGTCTACTCGGGTCTCAAGCACTTGTGCGACGTCTACCTCGACGTCGCGACCATCTGTGTGCAGGTGTCCAAGTTCCGCAAAGAGAAGGGACAGTTGCAGTATTTTGCGAACGTCGCGCTGAAGCTGAACATGAAGGCTGGCGGCGTAAATCATACGCTCGACCAGAAGAACACGGGCTGGATCAAGCAGGAGCCCACCATGCTGGTCGGCATCGACGTCACGCACCCAGGCTTTGGCACCGTGTCGGGAACGCCGTCCATCGCTGCGTGTGTTGCGAGCACAGACCAAAACTTCGGGCAGTTCCCAGCCAGCATGCGCATGCAGGAGAGCAAGAAGGAGGTATGTGGCCAAAGCTGTCCGACCTCGACGCAGTCTACTGACATTCTCGCCACAGATGGTCACAGCCCTGGACGAGATGATGATCGAGCGCCTGACTCTGTTCAAGGAAAAGAGCAAGGTCCTGCCCAAGCGTGTGCTCGTCTATCGCGACGGTGTATCTGAGGTGCGTACGTGACGTCCCGGCGCCGAGTCCACGCCTGACTCCGGCCACAGGGCCAGTTCTCCATCGTCGTCGCCGACGAGATGCCGCTGATCAAGAAGGCGTTCCGCAAGTTCGACACCGCGCAGGGCCCGTACCAACCCAAGCTCACCATCGTCGTGTGCGGCAAGCGCCACCACACGCGCTTCTACCCGACCGAGGCGCAGAACGCCGCGCACGACGGCAACCCGCGGCCTGGCACGGTCGTCGACCGCGGCATCACCGCGGTGTACGAGTTCGACTTCTTCCTGCAAGGTAGGCGCCTCATGCGCGCTCTCCCCGCGAAACTAGAATTCTGACCCTGTTGCGCGCAGCACATGGCGGCCTGCAGGGCACCACGCGGCCGACGCACTACTACGTCGTGCACGACGAGATGGGGTTCAAGGCGGACCAGCTGCAGACGCTGACGAACGACGTGAGCTACATGTTCGCGCGCGCGACCAAGGCCGTGAGCCTCGTCTCGCCGGCGTACTACGCAGACCTCGCGTGCGAGCGCGGGCGCTGCTACCTCCACGCGCTCCTCCAGGGCATCTCTGACTCCGGCACGACCGCGACGAGTGGCGGGGACGGGGACGAGGTCCTCCAAGAGGCGCGGGCCATGTGGCGCAACGGCGTCGGCGCGAACCTCAGCAAGACGATGTTCTACCTCTGATTGCCTGACGTTTGCAGAAGTAGGTACCACGGTTGGATATCGGAGCACACACTATCTGCTGGATCTTTTTCTGTGTTTGACTGTACGATTATCGCTGAGGGGGGTGTGTGATTTGTCTGTTGTACGTTAGCGGTGTCGTGTCTCTGTTGTACCACTATGTATTAACAGAGCAGCTTATTCGAAAATATCACGAAGAGCGCCATCAGCCTCTTGCGAGACATGGAATGCGATTGAACTGCTGTGCACAAAAGTAGGCCACTCACGGCGTCTGTTTCAGGAACGACAGGTAAAAACAGCTGGTTCTATATCCCTTCGAATGCTCGTCCATATGCAGGAGGATAGCAACTGTCACATAAACATTTGAATGGTATAATAATGTGGGGTATACACATGAAGCAACAGAACATGATACAATCCTGATCTTGAACTTTCGTTACGACGTGACGGTTCGAGTGACGCACACAACGGATGTATGGGCGAAAGATTCTGGTGCGATAGTGTTACCTCCGTGCATTGGTTTCATCACGGAAGTAGCATAGAGTGTCTTCTGGTCGACCGAGTCCGCCGGGGTCTTATTCTCTTTGTCGGGCGGGAATTGCGCGATCAGTGCTCCTGCTTGTGAAGCGCTGCTCTGCTCGGTCTTCGTACTGCGGGCACGGGTCTTCGGCGGGAGCACAGCGTCCCCTTGGGACGCGAAGACTGCTTTCCAGCTGCCGAGATTGGGGGCCTCCGCTGCATTTTCAGTGAACCTTGGAGAAGACGCCTCACCTTCAAGAGGCGTGGTGAGTGAGATTGGAATACCGACGGGATCAACTTCGCACGGGGAGCTATCATCTGCAGAATCCGCGATTGGCCTCCACTTGGAACCATTGGTGATATTTGGAGCCGGCAGTGAGGTGGCATCGACCCGCTCTTCTGCAATAGCAGACGTAGCAGTCTTTGTACGCACTGTGAGAGAGCCAATTCCGCTGCATGCTGCTGTGATGGATATTATGGTGATAGGTTTCGGCGCATGTTTCGTCTCCGATCGTATACGGAGTGATCCAAGGCCTTGTACGAGCGACGAGAGAAGGTCGTCATCTTCGTCTGAATCGTTTCCATCGCCGTGAGGCACCGGGGTAGTCATCGCCGCAGGCATAGTGACGCGGTCGCTTGAAATAATGGGCCGGTAGCTGGGTGGCAGGGGCAACGCCTAGTGAGGGTGCGCTGTTTACGAGCAGGTTGTGAGCAACTTACCCGTGTTCTTCCCAGAGGATATCATGAACACGCATCACCGTAGACGTGAATGTCGCTAAGCCCCAAGCATCAGCCGTCGCCGGGTCCGTACGGTACATCCAACCGACTGTGGCTCGGAGAGCATTGGTGTATTGGTATGGACCGATGGTTAACTTTGTTGCGTCTGGTGTAGGGCGACAAAGCTTTGGGAGAGACAATGCCTCAGCAAGGCGACCCAAGACACGCTCACTCGTAGCGAGCTGCGTGATACCCTGTACAGCGTGTGAGTTCATATACCGCATGTTATACAGTAGGACATACCGAAACCATGTGAGCAGCTCTGGCTTTGGCGCGGTGGTACTCCGGCCAGTATTGGATGGTAATCTGACAAATCCAAAACTTGATGAGGTGCTCGGCAACCTCAAGGCGGTCGCAGTCCGGTCTCTGCAGCTCTCCTTTCGCATCGAAGAGGAAGGCGGTGCCCGGTGGAAGCATAAAAACTGCCTCTCTTCCCTTGTCCTTCAAAAACTTACGATTGGCATCGATATGGCGGAAGAGCCGGTTCTCCGCCCTCGTATCGGGCTGTATATTTCGCCAACGACATGCGTTTGTCTCGGAGTAAATTTGATCCCAGGAACTCGACTGCCAGTAGTCTGCGGTGGCGAGCTTCATCATGGGTTTGAATATACGCTCGAGCCAACGGAAGAGTTTCTGCCAGCCATGCTGCTCATACACCGCACCCGCGTATGCCTCGAAGAGGTCCGCCAGCACTTTTGGGGGTGCTTCCTTTGATAGGTTCGGGTCCCAGTCGTCTACACTAGAGCGGTCGCTTGAAAGGAGTTCGGCATGCTCGTGGAGCCGGAGGCAGTATGATATCCGACCGAAGGTGTCGTTACTCGATATACGTCTCGAGATTGTCTGCCAAGCCATCGTCAGCCGCGACACACACTTCAGTACATTGCGAATGATACCTGATGATGAGTTGTACTCAACTTGACATCTTCTACCATAATGGCGCAGATCAGGTTGACACAACGGTCGCCGATAAACTCCAGCAAGTCGTTGTTGTCTTCAGAACGCGGCACAGAGTTCCGGGCACGCTTCAAGAGGACCTCGTTCAGCCGGGGGATGTCTTTTTGTGACGGTCTGTCCTTGTGCCGCTTGAAGTGGTCCCGCAAAGCAGTCGGCGCGGTCGTAGTGGTCGTAGTATGGATCATGTCGAGCGGGCAATTCGGTTTCAATTTCGGAGTAAGCAGTGCTAGGAACGGTGAACATAAGATGAGAAGGCCGTAAAAGTGTGAGAAAGAGGTAGCTTTCAAGGGGACAACATGAGAGTCTAATTTGAGGTTAAAAGGCCCTAGTCAGCCTTCGCGAAAGTCAACCTCACAAGCTCTAGTACGCGATTGATCCGAAGAATGCCGCGGTGCCGCTTTGCCTTGCGCCACGAAGCTGGCCATGACCATATTGGAATACCCGATTAATCTGCCCATACCCTTCTGTCAATCAGGTATGTGAATATTAGTACCATAAGGTTTACAGCATAATATGATAGAAACGTTCAAGCTCAACCACAGAAAGCTACAGGTATCCTCTTGCCGGCCTCCCTCAGGTGAACTAATGTAGGGTTTTCTACCTCCCCGAGTCTATCTGCTAGACCGTCTTTGTCTCGTCCGAGGAGCCAAGTCAACTCCAGAACGCCAAGCCCATCGACTCGAGTACCTGGAGAGCCATGTACCTTTGTTTTCTGGGGGATTGTCAAGACGATCGCGAGGACGGTCATCGCAAGCGACACAGTGAATGCGATCAAAGTCTGCTTGCAGCTCCCGTAAGTGGATACAGCCTACCAATGCGGATAGGCTACTCACGGTCTTCCTACTAATCTATTCAAGTACACTTCTATTAGCACTAAGCCCACAATCAAGACCGGGTCCACAACTCACTGTGACAGAATATTTCACGTCAAAATCAAACTCATCGTTGTCGAGTGTCTGGTTATCGTTGACTGCGCGGGCAGCGGCTGATATTGCCACACTCAGGCTCCCGCAGAAGATAGGCTCAGGATGATTACAAAGACTCACCGCGCCAATAGACAGCAGAGATCGCCTGTTCTAGCGCACCCTCGAGGTCACCTAGGTTTATGGAATGTACGTCGTCACGGTAATATCCCAGAGCCTCCATCAGGTTACTGTGAAGTAAGACATCAGCATCAATGAAGGTATATACATATGAAACCTACTCTTCAAGCATCGTCAAGGTGTCATTCGCGGTGACATTGAAACCCTCGATTGTGTAGAACTGAGCTGTGTGGCTCACTGGAGCAAGATCGCCGAAGCTCCCGATCTGTACAAAGGTCAGACTCCCTCTGGAAGATACTGAAGACAGGCGACGAACAGAAAACAGGCCAGGATTCGTCGGTGCATCAGGTAAGGTCCAGTTCACCCATTCAGACGACCTAACGTCGAGGCTTTGGTTGTACTCCGTCGCTAGCGGGAACACGTCGGTGAATACCTGGACTTGCTGTGGCAGCGCGATGAGGTTGACGTTGCACGCAATGACTTGAATCGAAGAGACCGATGCTGTTACGAGATACAGTTAGCTCGACATGTGTAACGTCTATCCAGGTCAAGTGGGGCGCTCACAGCAGTCCGAAGGAACGGTGCAACGTGTAGGAATGGCTTGGGGATCGAGAGATGCAGATGTGCCTGATAGCCCTGCATCGTCTAGCACAGGAATTGTAGATGCTAATAGCATAACCGCTGGCGGAGGGGCGTCCGTCGATGCGTTCGCCCAGACGGTTGACCGGAGATTGAGCGTGCGGGAGGCTGTACAGGTCGAAGACAGAAGCTGTCAGCGCCGGAATATTTATGCAAAAAGAAAGGTCGGAAGTGGCTTACATGGTGCGACATGGATGTCGGCGAGTTGATCGTGCACGTGAAGTGGGTATGTGGAGTTCACCTCGCTAGGGTCCCCAGACTGAACGACATCGGGCACTGCTTGGCATATTGCGTCGAATATCACACCGTTGGTGTGGACGTCCCCGTCCGTCGCGAAGTTGGGGATGTCGTACACGAGATTCCCCGTTAACCCAGTCGTTGACACGTCCTGCTCGGAAAGCAGAAGAGGGATGATGTCGACGATGGGAAACGCCTCGGCGATTCTGTGGAAGCCTATATCAACCATGCAAATCTCTGCGTGCCGCACAGACTTACTGGTTACGGTCCGAACCGATGTTCGAAATGTACGATGTCAATCGCTGGAAGCTGGTCTTGTCTCCGACAATGTTTCCAGGTAACATGAGATCGGGTGCGAGAATTGTAAGTGCTATGCCTCCGATAAAATACAAGAGAACACATAGGATGGTTCCCATTGCTTTTAATTCGTTGGGCAATTGACCGCGATCTTGTCGAAGAGACAGAAGGCTCCGGTACCTCCAAAGGGTCACGCTAGTCGCACCAAGAGAAAGCCAGGCTCGTGACTTGTCGTGCATTGCGGTGAGGCTCTGCTCAAGGTGCAGATCCTTTCGCAGCGCGAGTTTCTGAGTGACGAAGAGTAGTGGAACAAGATAGATCTGACAGGATATTTTGAGCTGTTTGAACAGAGGTGATACATAACAGAGGGCTTGCCTTTATGATGACATTTGGAGAGAGAGTGACGTAGTCAAAGATTGTTCCGGTGACAGCATTGAGTCTGTCATCTGATACTGTGAAGGAGTGATCTTGCAGCTTGAAACCGAGGACAAGGAGTGTGAGATGAAGTCCGGTTAGGAAGATATGCATAAAGACGCAGATGACGAAAAGGGACCAGCTAGACTGAGAGGCAGGGGAACGCATAGACGCCGCGCTCGGAAGCTCCCTCGCGAGCTCCGGGTTGACGACTTCTTTGTCGAGGTCGAAGTCGTCCTGGTCCGAAGAGGAGGACATATCGTCAATAGGAACGGATGGTTTGGCGATGCGATGAGTAGGAGATCCCTAGAAGAACGTTTTATATCCCCAGTGGCTGGAGAAAATCAGTCTCGTAGTCAAATGGCCATCTCAACACCCCCTGAGCCCGGTAGCACTAGGGATTGGGTTTTGTCCTACCGACTAACTTCTGTCTACCTCATTGACTGGGTCATGTCAACTAGGCCGATTGTTACCAGCGGCGTTCCTGGGATCCTGTGTATCGGACTGTTACACAGCGGACGCCCCCAAATATACCGGGCCCGCTGGTCCCAACGCTCTCTGGACCGTATATGCTGCGGCGGGAAAATCCGATTCTCCGGGTGCCAAAACACATTAATGTGAGTGTGTATATATGTGATACTAGAGTCAGAACAGTGGTGTGCCACATGAAATTTATTCGGGACTCGCCTAAAAATTAACCAGATAGAGGACCCTTCAAAGTACCGGCATCATGCCTCGAAATCCCATTGGAAAGGATGTGGATTTGGTAATGGGCGACGATAATAGACCGCAGTCCAGGCATACGTTTAGATGACACCTCAGTGGCGATAATGATCTTATGCAGTCGCGGACAGTAGGAAACTCCGGACGTTTGTTCGATAGTTACGCCCGCGCTAGTCTAAAGCTTGAGCTTCGGTGGCACGCGCGCGCTATCCGGCTGGCCTGAGACTTGCGCGGTGGTCAGACACGATTCTGTCGTCCAAAGGTAATAGGGCGTGACTGGACTATCCTCCGCTCAACCTGGCGGCAAAAGTGACAAGGGTTCTGGAATGGCCTGTCAGTCTGCGACTCAGAGCCATGATGGTCCCGCGCTTCTATCATTGCTCAATTTGTTGTAAATAAGTGTACATTCTTTCACAGTTCTCAAACTCTGCTCACCATAATGGGCTAACTGAATGGACTCTTCCCTAGCTATGGGACCTTCACACGAACGTCAGCGAATCATATGTCGAAAGTATGCAACAGGACTGACGACATGGCCCGCTCAGTTTGTCCAAGTCTTGCGGCGTCATTGTGCATTTCCGCTGAAGGTACCAACAATTTGAGGGTTTGAAGACTCGTGGAAAGCCTGGTTTATGGCACAGAGCTATGTGATTCGCAGAGTGAACCGGGAAGGCGTTCGATAAATTCGATGTCAAGATGATACATGTACGCTGCAACGCTCTGCACCTCTCCTGGCGCTCAGCACTCAGAGTCTTGCGTGACAGTGAATTTGGCAGTCGTGGCGAATATGATATTGATATTCCTGTGGAGGGAATAAGCGAGGGTTTTATGCGTTGTGAAGTCAGAGGATACACGCGTGATATTGACTGCCTCTAAAACGTAGTCGCTAGAGAAGAAAAAAGGAAGATTATTCCTGATTAATGTACGGGATATAGTGATGTCACTTACTGGGATGCAGGAACGCAAGGCATTACGATGTTGATAGAGCCCTGATCGGGTGCGACATTGTTGGCGATGGCAAAGGAATCGTGGAGTTCGTTGTTGACGAGCTCTATCGAGAACAGTTGATCGCCTTGCTCCTCTTGAAAAGCAATTTCGAGAGGCTCTCCAGCGACGACCGCGGTGCCAGGTGTGTCGAGAACGAGTGCGCGTACACCCGTCATAGCGAGGAAGAAGGTGAGCAGAATGAACGGGGTAAGCTGCATGTCAAATATTGCTGGATGAGTATTTTTGGTGAACGGCCACAGCTAGTGAGCATATATACGCCCTGCGAATTCGAAAGACCTAGATGGCAGCTAACAAGTCGCCGAGTTGAAAATAGAACAACGGCAGCTCATCGCCGTCTGAGAGCAAAGTGTACGTACTTACGGAGCAATCGTGAGATGAAGAAGTGGTGCAAGGGGCTTGCGATTCTAATCTCAATCATCCACGGGGGCCGAAAGATAATAAGCCAAAATGCCGCCTCGTTATGGGGATCAATTCTAAGCGGTAAGAGGGGTAGTGAATCAGACAGCTGATGATTTCAAAGGCTAAGTTCGCCCGTAAATCGATGTCATCGAGCGCAGCGCAACGGGACAAACGTCTCTGAGCTACCTGATCAAGCATCATCAGATGAACGATTCTAATATTGGCAGCAAAAACTCACTCATTTGCACTGGACACGACTGGCGCGCACTGCGTTCGCACATAACGCCGTGGTCCGAACAAACATGTGTGAAGTAGGGCTGCGAAATCATTAACATGTTCCGAGAACCTGACGCTTTCAGCAGAAGCTGGCATCTTTAGATAAAGGGCAACATAAAGGGCAGCTAATGGCTTGGATAAAGGGCATGCCCTATACTTCATATGCCCTGCATGGGTTGATATCTGTGAGCAAGCTCGGTAGTTGAATTACAGCACTAGATAAAACCGTAGATTAAGGAACTAGACTCACGGGATTGTAGCGTCCCATTGATACAAGGTACAAGTCATTTGGTGATTGAAGCTCCAATTTACTGATGCCATGTTGGAAGCCACGAAGACTGCGTATTTTCCGCACTCAACGGCCATGGATGCACATTTCCAAGCTGGCGTCGTCACGTTTGCCTCCCCGTCACCCCGTGGGAACGCGTGACGCATCGCGGACGTGACGCTATGCACGTGCAGACGCGTTCGGCGCCCCGGGCTGCTCGCCTCGGTCGTCGCCTGCTGCATAGCCTGGACGTCGAGCATGGCGCTGCAAGCCCTGAAGGAGACGAAACATTCGGCGGCACGATGCAGACTGAGCCCGCCGGGCTCCCCATCCAAGAGAACAGCGAGCAGCTCGTCCGCCGCGACGAGCAAACCCCAACCGTTCAAGTCCAAGCTACTGGCTGCGCTGGACGCGGAGATGGAGAACGTCCGGTCCGTGCCCCACGCAACCTACCAGTTGAGTACGTCGGCGGCGGCCTCGCAGAGGCTCCCTCCGAAAGCCTCTGTGGTGGCATCCAGCTCGGGAGCGAACCGTTTGGCGAATACGTGCGTAGTCACATGGTGTACGGTCCCACCACATATACCAACGTTTACTTTGTAGCATACACCCGTTCTTTCAGGCCAGTAAGCGCAAGGCAAACAATGCCCTGATTTCGAAGCCCGCTGCTCCGATGCACTCAGTAGCCTCCATACTCACCCCAGGTCCTCTCGAGCCACCTCCCAAGGTCAGGAAAAAGACCACCATGCCGCCACCGCCCATCTCAATGGACCAGCTGGCTCTGCTGGCAGAGGAGAGCATAGCTGCCGTGGCGTCTTCGAAGGCGGCAGTGCTACCACCGAAAGAGCACGTCGTGTATTCGTACAAAGACTACTCCCCAGAACCGGCGGTGGTGTATACGCGACACGAGGAGGAGGCAAACGAACTCGTGGCGTGCTTGAGAGGGTGCGTCTCGGGCGACACGGTCGGGTTCGACTCTCTGACGGGTCCCCCTTTCAGTCCGCTCGGGCTTGACATGGAGTGGCGGGTAATGTTCAATCGAGGTGCAGGCCGCGGGGCAAGACGCACTGCTCTCGTCCAGCTATGCGACAAGCGTATGATTGTGCTCATCCAAATCAGCTCAATGCAGAGTATGTAACGTCGTCCCAGATCCTTTGTCCCGATGGATGTTCACGTCCCATAGAGTTCCCCCAGCAAGTCAAGGTAAGGATGGTTGACTTCTATCATGAGCAGGTCTCATCGTGTGTCAGGAGCTAATCGAGAACCCGGCCGTCGTCAAAGCCGGCGCGAATATCCTGAGTGCGCTTTGTCGTCCTTTCAGCACAAGTCCGCGTTCGCTGAAAGCGCTCTAGATGACGGCAGGAAACTCTTCAATGATTTTGGCATACACGCAGCAAACCTGGTCGAGCTCAGCGCGCTCGCGCGCGAGGTCGACCAATCCTTCACGGCATCCCACACCCGCCGCATCGTGAGCCTCGCAGAGATGGTCCGGTGCTACTGCGACGAGAAGGTGCTCGAGAAGGGGGACGTCAGGACGGGCAACTGGGAGGCCGCGCCGCTGAACGACGAACAGAAGAAATGTGAGCCCCCGCATGTGCACACAAGTGTCGTGGAACCCAGAAGCTGACACGACGGCTGCGCCCAGATGCGGCAAACGACGTGCACTCGGGGCTCATGGTCGCGCTGCGGCTCTACGCGCTCGCGGAGCAGCAGGCGCGCACCCTCGACGCGTCGACATTCACGTCTGCCGTCCCCGCCTTCGCCGCGGCCGGCCCTGGCGAGGCGGCCCCCTCCGCCGCGGCAGAGGACGACGCGGAGACGGTGTCCGGCGGCGACCCCGCGGACGCGCTCTGCCCGCCCCCGCGCCGGCAGCACATGCGGGCCTACAGTCTCTGGCACCGGGAGCGCAAGGCGCTGGACGGCATCCGCGCTGCGCTGCGCACGAAGGAGAACCCGCTTGCCGCCAGCACGGTCGTGTGCGTCGCGTATTTGATCCCGAGGCTTGGCAGTGAAGCTGACGGACGTCGCAGATCATACGTCATATGGGCCCTCCAGGCCGACGCGTCGTTGCCGTATTCGATGCCAGACCTCATCGCGCTGGTTCAGCTTGAGATCGGGAGTTGGGCGCGCCATCGAGGGTGGATCCTCAAGCAGGATCCGAAGGGAAGGCCGTGATTTATGCTTAATCTAATAGAAGTTTGCCTGAACACATCTGTAGTAGGACCCTTTGTTGCTTGTATCACCAGCTCAGACATATCAAGTTTTGGGAAGCGATACGTGCCGACAGTCCACAGAGGTGTTGTTCGAATCGTGGTAACATTGTTCCAGGAGTGGTATAATAATACAAATGTAGCTGACCACACGAGACTCGTCCTACTGATGTTTCCAAACTGGCTTCCTCTTCTCGGCAAACGCGGCCATACCTGTGGCACCATGCAGAGTGAGGAGCCTACAAGGACCGAACAGCATGGACACGCACCCTCCTTCTGATCCTGCGTCGCAAACAAGCCGTGGAATATCCGGCGCTCGGTGACGAGGCCCTCCGCCAAGGTGCCCTCGTAGGCGGCGTTGACGGCGTCCTTGCCGGCCTGGACGGCGATGCGGCTCTTGCTCGCGATCGTGCCGGCGAGCTTGACGGCGGCCTCGACGACGGTGCCCTCCTCGGGCGGGACGACGCGCGAGACCATGCCCCACGCGGCGGCCTCGTCCGCGCTCACGTTGCGGCCGGTGAGCGTGAGCTCCATCGTGCGCGACTTGCCGATGACGCGCGCGAGCCGCTGCGTGCCGCCGCCGCCGGGGATGACGCCGATGCTGATCTCGGGCTGGCCAAAGGTCGCGGTCGGGGACGCGAGGATGATGTCGCACATGAGGGCGAGCTCGCACCCGCCGCCGAGCTGTGCGTGGACGTCAGCGTGGGCGTGGCGAGGGGACGGCGACCGACGCGTACCGCGTAGCCGCTGACGGCGGCGATGACGGGCTTGCGCAGGCGCGCGATCTCGCCCCAGTTTTCGATGAACTTGTTCGAGTAGACGTCGGCATCTGGGCGCGCTGTGAGCGTCCGTGGGCATTACCCGAAGGATAGAGGCGCACATGTTTTGTCCTTCATCTCCTTGATGTCTGCCCCAGCTGCGAACACACTGATGTCGGTCCGTCTGCCAGAGGACGAGGCAGAGGCTGCTCACCAGCGAAGGCCCGCTCGCTGCCGGTGATCACCATGGCGCCCACGGTGTCATCCTCGTCGAACCGTGCAAGGGCGGCGTTCAGCTCCTTGAACAAGGGCGAGGAAAGCGCGTTGAGCGCCTTGGGGCGGTTGAGGGTGATGAGCGCGACGCCGTCGGCGGGCTTGTCGGTGAGGATGAACTCGTACTGGGTGTCGGTCGACATGAGGCGGGCGCGGAGGAGTACGGGGCCCCTGGGTGGTGGTCTGAGGGCGACAAGAGACGGGCGGAGAGAGGCGCGGAGGAGTCTGGTAGACATGGGTGTTCGTGCCGGAGGCTGATATGGCAGGTGCGGTCGCTGGTGATGCACCGCGTGAGCAAGAGTCCTGTAGAGGCAATGTTCCAGGTGGTTCGCTCCTCAGCACAAGGCTCGGTATATAACCACTCGACGCGCAATGTGATTGCACACTGAGGGTCAGTCGCGTCAGGGTCCGGCCACCGAATAAGTCCGACCCCGGGGCTTGCCCCACGGGGTTGCCACAATTTCTCGCCACAAGATCACAAACGCAGGAGGCTTTCCAATAATAATAAAGGAGTGGTTGAACACCTCCTGCGAAAAGACTCACGACTTGCTCCATAATTTGATCAAATTCATGGGCTCCATGCAGCCTGAGAATGCTACTGAAGTTGAGCTACATTTCGTTGGAGGCGATGCTACCTTCATGGAACCTTGACGAGAGCGATAATACCTTCTTTCAAACTTGTAAGCCATCTGACCAACAACCATGGCTCGCAGTCAAAGTAAATGAACCTCTACTGTTTCTCTCCTTAATATGACCTGCATGATACAAGTGCTAGTTGCCCGAACGAAGCGATGTTGTAGTAACCTAGTCAGATTCTTGCTCTTTTATTACATAATATTCGACGAAAGGATCCGTGTCCTGTGACGCCGCCTGGCACTGTGGCTACTTGCACCTTCCCTCCATCATCTCAAATGCTTTGCAGGAACTTCCGACTGACAAAGCTCCATCGGCCGCAAGGCCTTCGGTCATACTCGTCTGCACAGAATATCAACCTCAGCGACATCCGCATAGTCGAAGTCGGCCCACGAGACGGTCTCCAGAATGAAAAGACGGTCATACCACCAGCGGTGAAGATTGAGCTCATCAACCGCCTCAACAGGACGGGGCTGCGGCACATCGAGGTGGGCAGCTTCGTCAGTCCGAAATGGGTGCCTCAGGTGCGTGCGCGTTCTCAGGCTCGCCCAACACTTTTTGGCATGCAAGCATAGATGGCAGGCACAGCGGAAATCCTCACGAAGATGGAGCGTGTGCCGGGGAGCCACTACCCGGTGCTCGTGCCGAACATGAAGGGCCTCGAGATGCTGCTGCGCACGCTGGAGGCGCACCCCGTGCCCGCGGGCGCGCCGCCGCTGACGGACGAGATCGCGGTCTTCACGGCGGCGACAGACGCGTTCAGCCAGGCGAACACAAACTGCACGGTCGCCGAGAGCCTCGCGCGGCTGGAGGGCGTCGCGCAGAAGGCGCGCGACCACGGGCTGCGCGTGCGAGGGTGCGCCGCCGCGTCCCCCGCCGCGGCCGCAGAGAGCTCACCGCGTCTGCTGTAGATACGTGAGCGTGATCGACACGTGCCCGTACGCGGGCCAGGTGGACCCCGCGCAGGTCAAGAACGCGGCGGCGGCGCTGCTGGGGATGGGGTGCTACGAGGTCAGCCTGGGCGACACGACGGGGACGCTGAACTGGCTCAAGACGGGCAACCTGCTCGCGAGCTTCCGGGACGCGCTGCCGACACACAAGCTTGCGGTGCGTGTACCTTCTGTCGTGGTGGCTGCCGACGGCGCTGACGCGGGGGACGCGCAGATGCACCTGCACGACACGTTCGGACAGGCGCTGGCGAACATCGCGACGAGCGTGTCGTTTGGGGTGACGACGTTCGACGCGTCGGTGGGCGGGCTGGGCGGGTGCCCGTACTCGCCCGGGGCGACGGGCAACGTCGCTACGGAGGACGTGCTGTACTTCCTGCAGCGGCCGTCGCTACCTGCGGACGCACCCGACCTGGCGAGCGTGGCCGCGGTCGGCGAGTGGATCTCACAGCAGCTGGACCGACCGAATGCGAGCCGGACGGGCAAGGCGCTGGCAGCGCGCCGCGAGCGGGACAGCACCGCGGCGGAGTCAGCGTAATGGCTTGTATTAATGCACATTCGCACGATACTACTACGTAGAATACTATGAAAGAGTCACAACCGAGGCGCGGCGGTGGAAAGGGCAGTCTCGACCATCTGCATGAGGCGGACCATGCGCTGGTCGAGAAGGTCGAACTGCTGGCGCATCTCAGCGCCGGGGTCTGCTTGCGGCATGGCGACCAGGCTGTGCACCGTGTCGCTGCTCGGTTTGCACCGCACGATGCCGTGTGTGTACGTGTGGCGTGCGCTCGGGGCGACTGGCGGCGAGGGCGCGCCCATGAGCGCACATTTGCTGCAGACCAGGGGATCGGCTGCGGCCGTGCCGTGATACCAGGACGGCTGCCTGTACGGCTTCGCACAGGACGTGCAGGCCAGGAGGGTGCCCGCCTCGCAGGCGTCGCACAGGAACACGCGGTGACCTGGGAAGCAGTTGAGCTACGCTGCTGCGGGCATCGGTATCGGCGGCTCACCGTCTTCAAAGCAGTACGCGCAGAACCAGCAACCCATCGCCGCATCGATGCTGATCGAACACGTGTGGCACGAGACCGCGGAATGGGAGAGCTTGCGCCGCGGGGGCGGTCGTCTACCGCGTCTCGAGAACGCCCTCAGGACGGGCGACGCGGCGGGAGACTTCGGCTTGGAGTACTGCTCCGGGTCGATGTCGGGAGCGGTAGGGTGCTCTTCTGCGAACGGTCAGCCTATCATCGCGGAAAGGCGTGGATGGAGGCCCACCGTCGAGATAGAGGTCGTCGTCGTCGTCGAACGACGCCGACGCGACGCTGTGGTTCAACGTGCGCCTCGCGACGGCGAGTGAACGTCGCGCAAGCTCCTCCAGCCAGTACATGTCCCGGACATGCTGCGTAGACCGGACCTTCAACAGGTCGTGTGCCGTAGAGTGAGGACTCCGCGGGAACTCGCGTCCTTTGATGCGTGTCGCGAGACAGCGCTGGTCGTCACAGAAGTCGAGCGACTTCGAGTAGTCGCCGTTCGTCGGGAGGCAGTCTATGCAGATGACGCGGGCCCCGCGAATCTGGTATTTGCACCCTCCGCACACCGCCCCGCTAAAAGTTATGAGCAAACGTCCCCGGGGAAGACGTGGAGACCACCTACGGATGCGTAGGGACAAGCCTGAGCTCCTTGTCTCGTATGTAGCGGTAGAAGCTGGCGTCGACAGCGGTGATCGACCCCCGCTGCAGCGTCCACCGCGCCCGCTCCTCGGCGTCCAACGGCCGCCCGTACGATGTATAGTTCCGGATGTCGTACTCGATGAGGCTGCGCCTCGTCCGGCGCCGCTGCGCAAACAGCGACCACGACCACAGCCTCGTCCGCGCGATGTGCAGAGCGGCGGAACAGGCGAACCTCCAGAGTGCCTTGACCCTGTCCCGGCGGAACTGCACAGGCGGCGGGCGGAAGCACAAATAGGTGGCTGGGATCCTCTTCAGCACGAAACGGTATTGGTGCGTCGAGGGGTCAGAGGACCAGCCTTCCGTGCCCGTGATCGTCATGTCGTCCATGAGATACCCTGAAAAATATTTTGAGCGGAATTCCAGAGAATAGTGAATGCTGAAGGTGACACGGATGTGGCCGTCGACATCACCACAAGTTCCATAGAGACGGTACGATGCACCATAGTGCATACCGCGGGCCTCAAAATCGTATATGGACATGGTCGACGGGTATGCAACGAAGGATGTCATGAGGAAAAGCGGGTACTCTACTCTGCTGTAGACGAAACCGTTCCATTCCCCAAGCCTGAAATTAGTGAAATGGTCAGCGTTTGCCCGAGCTGATTCAAAGATAACTCTTACAAGGCTGCTAGGGGTGGCAAGACATGCTCTGAGGAGGAGCTAGGCAGTTCTCGCGACACTGATAATGCTCGTACTGGACTCGATATGGGCGCAGGGCTATCAGATGTGTCGATAGACATCGCAATTGCCAAGTCGCCTGGTGCATGAAGTTCGATAGTTTCGTCATCCAACGCGATCTGAACGTGAATGGCCTTCCACATGGGGCCTTCGGCGTGGTAATATTCGAACTAGGGAGATCGTATAAACAGACAGAGGGACGCATGTGCCACGTAAGAAAGCGTACCAATTCGCACGCAAAGCGTTTAATATTCGACCCAACTTCGAGGCTATTGTGGACAAGCAGCGCTGGAAGATATGGAAGGCTGAGAACAGAGGCCAACCAATGAAGGCAGTACGTACTAGACAGGTAAGAATAACGCATGTTGAATGCCTCATAGACTTGCAAAAGACTGTTTGCGGACACTGCAAAACACTGATCAAGCTGAGGGCATGAACGTTCCTGCGCAACCCGAAAAAGCGCAAGGTCATGTCGGAGCAACAAAAACAGTAATGCGAAGATATGCTGAAGCGATATGAGAACAATTGCAAAGCAGACCCGGACAACGTGCGAACATACATTTTCCAACCTCCCTGGGCCTACGACTGCAGCAACAGTGTCGAGAGCATCAACATTGTACTTGATTCCCTCGAGGTTTCTCATAATTCGATTCTCCTCGTGTTTAACGTAGTCTTGAAATTTGTGCTCATAGTTCCCCAGGACCGGCTTCGCCGGCCGCAGAGACTCGAATATCTTCGCGGCGTCTACCCATATCTTGTGTAGGTAGTCATCCACCAATGAGCGATTCTCTGGTAATATGCGGTCTCGCATGTCGAACATGAGCGCAAAGACACGACGAATGTTCTCGCGGTATCGGGTGGCCGCCAGTTGCCAACCTGGTGGTAGAGAACTTCAATGTCCGAATTCACCGTTATGTACTCCATGTGCACTCACCGACGGTACAGTACGACAACCAATGTCGGAGGCTAAGGTGAATAATGTTAACAGAGTGCTAGTAAGTAGGGGAGAAAGTTGGAACATACCTCCATCCTAACGACACGGGTTGCATGTCCGTGAACTTGTTGACCTCGCGGACCGTCACATACCCTGAGCCGTCCTCGTCGAATGCTTCTTTGATCCGTTGGAGGTAGAGAAGCTCAATAAATTCATTGGTCCATTCGTCTCGCCTCGTCGAGCTAGTAGGTGCCTCCGGCGGACCGTACACGCTTCCCATCTTCTCTTTGAAGTGGTCACGCAAGGTCGTCGCAAACCTATTTGCATCAACATTGCGTCTCCAGCGCTGTCAATGCATTCCCGCTTAGCTATAATTTTCATGGGAAAACAGGGTCCGTACCATCTCTCTCCAAATCTCTTTGATTTCCTGGTTTGGGGGCTTGCCATAAATAACAGTTTGTGTTTTTGGGAGGCGACGTACCTCGTCGTTGATCATATCATGTGGGCCGATGCTGAGCTCACGGATCGTACGATTGTTCTCCTCATGAATAACGACAGAGAGCTCTTTGACCTGTCGTTCATGGAGGTCGTACTTCCGCTGGAAAACCGTCATGTTCTTATCCACAGCCGTCTTCCAGTCTTCGTCCAAGTCGTCCTTCAGATCCTTGAGGAATACTGTGGAGTCCTGCATAGTTCGCTCGCTGATTTCGGGCCTCAGCTTTGGGTCGTTCGGATCCGGCAGCATGGACATGGAGCTGCTCATGCGGACGATGCCCTTGTGACGCGACGCCTGGATGTTGTGCTCGTACTCAAGAAGCTCTTGCAGCAGCCTGTCGCTTTCTTGCACGCGCTCGCTACCCCCGCGTTCGCCTATCTTCGCTTCGATGAAAGCCTCTTCTTGTGGCCTCAGGTCTCGAAACATAGCGTGCAGGATCTTGGTGTGCTCAGAGAGCCTTTGGTGGGTTGTAAGCCTACATCGATGATACGAAGGACTTACTCACGTTTCGTGCACAGCATCAACAGTGACCTTCACTCCATCCACTGCCTTTGCTGTATGAGCAGTCAGTGCGAAGTGAAACTCGAGTTTCAGGTCATGGAAACGGGCAACATATTCCGCAAGCTTGCTCTCCCAAATGGGACCCTTGAGAACCTTGACCACTAGCTTCTTCTTCGTGTAGGTGTCGCATGCGTTGGCGCACTCTTTGATCGCCCCCGCAGCCTCTCTCGCTAGTCCTTGCATCCTTGCCTCGATGGTCATGCCGTCCGGTCCCACGCGCTTCGAGTCCTCGATGCCTCGTAATCTGGAGGCACCAGTCAGGGCTGTACCTGGGTCACGGGTGAGATGAGACTTACTCGACAAGCACCGCAATCATATCCTTCATAGCCACATACAAAGATATGATTCTCTTATCGTTCTCCTGACGCGTACGCTCCATGCTGTACACAGCTTTGAATGCAAGTATGGGGGCTGTGCGTTCGTGGTGCTATCAGCCTGTCACTTTGATGCGGCGCCGGGGATGCATACCAGCAACGAAGGGATGGATCTTCGCGACCTCATCCAACGCCCTCATGAGCCACGAAATGTCGTGCATGAAGGTGCTAATGCCGCTCTTGAGAGCTTGCACCGTCTCGGTCATATCAGTGGTGACCCCGCCGTTGGGTAGCATCCCGTCCAGCATGTCGCCTACACAACGCAGCAATGAGTCCACCCGGAAGCCGACGACCACGGAACGCAGGACAGTCACGCACCTCCTCGGTCGAGCGTCTTCTCGACCCTGGAAAACGGGGGCTGTGCATCCCGTACTTGGGCTGCGACGAACCCCAAGCTGTCGAGGGAGATGTCGGACAGGCTCGCCGTGTTCACGAGGGGCACTGGCATCGACACGGGTGTGAAATCCGAGGGCGACTCAGTTATCGGATAGGAACCCCTCATCTCCTCGAGCGTTGACCTGGCTTTCCGCTGGTGAGACGTAGAAGCAGGGATGGGGATGGGCATAGAGTGGCTCGCAATGGGTGCAGTCTCTTCGCCAGGGCTCCGCCGAACGGAGGGACTCTGTGACGAGAAGCGACGGCGATACCGATGGATTCTCTGCAACATTTGGCACGAGGGGTAGTCTAGCAAATCTCGGGACCATCCTGGTGATATAGTAGTCGTGGCTGCACAGGAACGAGGCGTCTGCAAAGAGTGGCCGAGTCTGTGCGGCCTGCAGGGGGCATGCGCACCACCCAAGTGGTACTTGGCGCAGCCCCCGCGAACAAGGCACGCAGCACAGACGCCTGTCGTGAACTCTAGTCAGCACAGCAGTCAGTACTCATGACGGTCATCCACAAAACAAACCGGTGCTCACCTGGGGCAAGGATGCTCCAATTAAAGCTTGAGTTGTCGATGACGGCATCGATGAGAACGCCCCAAGTACGCATGAGCGGCCAAAAAACCGGTACCCGATGCCTGGTGGTGCCCGTGTCTCTTTGCCGATCCCAAGATTTCGCGGAAGGCTTAGCAGAGCTTCACTAGGCCGAACAGGGTTAGTCAAATGTCGGAGGACGGAGGCGCAGTCGCCGACCACCGGGGATGTAATAAACCATATACCACCGCGACCCAGATATCCGGACACAGCGATAAATCATATGTGACGCGGGTCGGGGATCTGTCGTGCAACTGGCGCTTGACCGGCAGGTACAAGTCGAGCATGATACAGAACGGATTTGACAAAAGGATTGGGGTTTGCTTATGTGTCAAACAACCCAACTCAGACCACTCATCGGCCTGCGCGAGATGGTGAGGCACCGCACCTGCGAACATCCTACATCAGCAGCACGACGGTGAAGCAAAACTGCGTACTCACGTGACCCTAATATCCTATTATATTCTACAAGAAGAAGAGAGAGAAGATTTGCGCCGCACCTTAGCGAGAGGCAGAGATGGAACTCTACTGCCTCGCAGCGGGAGACCGGTAAAGTGGAACCTGCATAGAGAGCTAGTGCAGACCACCACTGTCTGTGCCGCCGCAACCCGACCCGCGGCAGGGCTTATCGCAGCCACTTTGCCAGCGGCACTGATGGCTCAGGCTTGCATGACTCGCTACGTTCGTGGAATCCATCATCACTATAGGTGCGGTTTCTCCAGCGTTGGGAAGCGTCCGGCAGGCGAACTGCGAAAACAAAGAGAGGGTAGAACTCAAGATCAACCTGTAGCTCTGATGTCTCTCCACAGACAGTTCTCACGCCACGAGAAGCGACGAACTGTTGTATAGGTATCCAAATAATGTTTTGTATCGGGCGCATGGTGTAGTTGGTTATCACATCCGCTTAGCATGTTTGCGTTTGCGGGGGGTGCTGGGTTCAATTCCCAGTGTGTCCACTCCTTTTTACATCCCACTTGTATA